>JAQFZX010002234.1:0-20642 GCA_034682405.1 Hydroisotoma schaefferi | reverse complement strand
TGGCCACTAAGTCCATTTGCCACCAAGTCGCCTTGCCACCACGTCGCTGGCCACCAAGTCGCTGGCCACCAAGTCGTTGGCCACCAAGTCCGGCACCCCTCTGTCTGTATGGTGCATTTATGGTTTCCTCAGAACCCTGTGAAGGCTTCATTGATGAAGGGTGCAGTATTGTATCCTTAAGGGAAATTTAAGACGTTGGATACCACGGTCCTAGCCCTGCAGGGGGCTCAGGAAAATATGGAAAGGCTTGGCTAGTTTCAATTTTGAACATGTACTTTTACAGTACATTATGTCATGAAGACTTCAAAATACTGTCATACTTACTTAGGTACTACTTATATGATTGCTAAGTCATCGATTAGTAAATGTCGAGCAATTTTGTAACTACGACCGATTCTGCAGCATTAGATGTACTAGTTGATCAGTTCTTAATAATTAAGAAAGGCTTATCCTCAGGAAAATATAGTAGTGTACTCATATTCTTGTGTAATAAATCATACCATCAAATTGCACCTGTTTTGCTTGCTATAAAAGTGCGTCAGTTATTGAGGTTCGTTCCCATCATAATTCATAACACCACAAACTTTCAACCCTCTACAACATAGATCTGATCTATGCCTGCATAACTTTATATATACAAGAACAAACTACCTGTTCCAATAATATTCTCATAATATCCCCGATAGAAAGTAGTTTTATTTGGATAAAAACCACAGTCTACCTCCATGTAGCGAGCACAAGCAGACATAACAAAGCTATAATCAGACACGGGCTAGCTGAAGCTTGGAGTTTTGTCGGTGGTGGTGCATGCGGGGGTGGTTTTTTTATCCCCTTTTCATAAAAGATTGTATTTATTTATACCATGTACAAACATCCATGCTTTATTCCCTTTAGGGCTATCTTTTATAATTTTATTAACCCAAGTAAAGTCCGGCTTATTATGGGGAAACTCGTAGCCCTCCTACGATAACATTAGATTATCATCATCACTATCATGATCCTCTACTCTCTATGCTAATCCAGGTGTAGTATTTACAACCTGTACCTATGTTATTGCTATCAAGGTTTATGATTCTTGTAGTTAGTATGAGTCCGGCTTAAAAAAGGTATCAAGAATATGAAGATGACTCTATTTTTTGTAACTTCAACTAAAAAAAAGTGAAGTAGCCTTGTGAGTGTGGATGAAAGTGTTGGGCATTGTATTCCATTCTAATACAACCCTTCTTGTGGCTTTAATATGAAGTTTGTATTATAAAAATACATGTAGCAATTGCCGTAGTAGTTGTTGTTGTAGGAGTTGAGGTAATTCGATGAAACCCTTGAGCCAAGTAAAAAACAACGAGGGATCTCACATCCTGTCAGTCAGCAGTTTACTTCCAATTACCTACCTGTGTTCTGGCTGGATTACACTACTTATTTTATCCATTATGGCTAACAGAACAACTACTGTTTTAGTGTGATGTTTTACATGGTCAGATTGTTGGATTTAAAGTTTATAAATACAGTTCCCCAAATACATAAAAGTACTTTTAAAAAAACCAGAAGTAAACATTTTTTACGAAGGCTAATTAATTGTAGAGAGAAGTAGTTATTGATTCCGTAAAAACATTCATAGAAACTGTGTTAACATCCTTTGTTAAAATTGGCAAGTAAATACCTAAGAAAGAGTGTCACTTATTGGTGAATGAAGAAAGTAAAGCCTCATAAAACAAGTTCAACAAACCGGCCACTCGACTCGCGATTCGTAATGGTTTAGCAAAGTAATTTTGCATGCGGAATAAAATGAAATAACGTGTCACCTCGTTGGATTCCTCATTTAATTCGTTAAGTGTTCAGAAAGACTTAAAACTGCCTATGCTAAGCTACCAGAGAGATAGTTAACATTAAAACCTTTAGTGTAATTAATCTAGTGCATGAAATGGGTTAACAAGGGATTTACCTCGTAGGTAGTAAAGTTCCTATCCTCGTATTCATTAAACTAATGAACTGCTAATCATGCCGAAGAAGAAACTAAACTATTTCCCAAGATAATAAAGTAAAGGGCAACCTTAGCCCAGTCTCTTGAGAGGTTAAATTCCGTAAGAATTAAACTTAAAAATAATCCCAATCTGCATGCATTTGTAATGTAAATGCATTTTTATAAAGTGCTGAGCTAGATCCAATCTAGCTCTGTTTCCCTTTTTATTTACCAAGTGGACTTTTTAGATGTTAAAGAACTTAATCAGTTTTAGCATGCACTTTGTCCTAGACAGACGGTAATATTGAATTGATCATTTAGATATCTTGGCTCCGATTAATAAGTGAACTTCCATGTAAAATTGTCCATCCGTTAGCCAGCATTAAAGCCGACCGTTTCTTAATAAATATAATATTCCATATCAATGATCAAAAATTACATTATTTCCAGTAGAATACTACCATGAACAGTAAAGGATAAATCCCAACCACAAGCTAACCTTGGGGAATGTGCTGTGCTGGAAAAAATCTTTAAAAGTATCCCCATAAATTCTAAAACCACCTTCCTTCTCCGGTGTCATTTTAAGTGATCCTGATCCAACCGATAAAAAAAACCTTTATAGACATTTGGCCTATGAGTTAATGCGTTTAACCTTGGATGGAACATTTCCTTAGGTAGGAAAGAGCACTACATTCGTCAGTTTATAACTAATAGTAATGATAAGAGCTTATTTGTAGTGCTAAGCAGATGCATCATTGGTTGTGTGATGTGCAATATCAGTTGAGTTTGGAACGTACGGCTTTGTAATACACGTATTTATGTACAACTGTTGTTTTAATTGTGATAAGGGTTATCACTTTCTGATTAATGTCACCGTCGTCAGTGTCAGTGTCACCGGTTGGTAGGAATAAGTAATCGAGGATTGGGAAAACTGATAGAGGATCCGAGGTGACAATTATTGGGATTGGAATCAATTATCTATGGAATCCTCCTTATCATAAAGCCTTCCAGTATATTACCGAATTCTGATGGCTTAATTTCAACCTATGCTTAAAGCAGAGTTGAACAGATCAATAAATTGTCTAAATAAGTAAATTAATGATAACTGGAGTCTTTTAAATACCTGTAAAAGGTAGAAGGGAAGTTTGCTTAGAAAACTGGGGTCAGAATTAGAACTTTGTCAGATTGAGTAGGATATTTTCTAAAAATTGTAAACGGGAAGTTAAGTGAATGGCCAATGTTGCAAAGTTATTGTACTAGTAGTAACTAAAAGTAAGGCTGGGGAAAGTGGTGAACGTTACTTTTTGTAAAGAAGGCTTACGTTCGTGCTAAAAGTGGAAATAAGTTCATTATCGGGAATGCAGAAAATTTATGGTGTAATGTTCACTAATTAACTTGTTCAGAATAAAATAATTAAGTTATTTAAACTAACTAAATCCAGAGTTGAAAATAATAAAGAGAAGTCCAGTCAACAAAATGGATCGATTTCATAAGTAAGCCCCTTTTTGAAACATAATTATTATCATCACGTACAAGTCAGAATTATTTTGTTGATTTACTCAAATTATAAGCAAAAATAAAATGATATGGAATGCTCATATTTTTAGTAATTTTGTTGAAATATTTAATGTAAAGTGTAAATAGTAAATTGAAAAAGCAATACGATTGTTTTTTACTTTTGCAAATTCCAAATAATATTACATGTAGAAAGATATTTCGTCTGAATGGGTTCATGAACAGAATACTCAAGAAAACTCACAGTTTAAAGCTGTAGTGAATAATAATCGCTAAAACACTAATAACTTGGTAAATAATAAATCCATACAGAATTATAGTAATCTTCGTTTGCTAAGGAAAGGATCCAAGCAGAATTCACATCTTTTTTATAAAAAAAAATGTCCAACTCCCAGGAAATATCTTCAGATATGCTTGATTATCTCTTTGTGATTTGGCTGGTTTGGCTATACTCAGACATTCATAGTTTTCAAAGTATAATTGGGATGAAGATTTACTATGACCTGATGGATTGCTGATGACGGGACGGGATTGTATTGTTGGGTTTTTTTTTATTGCAGTAGTCCTCAAGTTTTAGAAGAGCGAGGAGTTTTCATTTCGCCATTCATATAGTTTCCCTTTTAGCATGGTTTATGCAGTTAGTTGGAGTGTTCACGAGTGTGGAATCTTTTTGTGTCCAATTGTCAAGTTTGTTGGAGTGAGGCGAAGCGTAACTGGAGGTCATTGTTGCTTCATATCAACAATACACTCTCGGCAGATGAGACTTACGCTTTCATTCAACTTGCAGCTCATCGTAAATAATATCATGCCCAATAATTATATCATTTTAACAGAGGATATTTGCACAGGAGTAGTAGGTTCTAGTAGTCCTCTATTGTAGTAGTCGTCGAGGTATAAGTAAAAGGGATCATACGGCTAGTAATAGTACATTAGCAGTGACAATACTAGAAGTAGTAGTAGTCGCAGTAGCAGTACTTCTAATAGTAGTAGTAGTAGTGGTAGATAGTAGTAGTAGTAGATAGTAGTAGTAGTGGTAGTAGTAGTAGTAATAGTAGTAGTAGTAAAAGTAGTAGTAATACTAGAAGATGTCATAGGTATATATATTTTATTTCCTTCCTAGTGAATCTGTTCGTCACAGTTCAAATATTATAACTCATTCGTGAGAAGTTAAAAACCAAAACAATTCTGCACGTTCATTCCTCTCTCTTTCTAAAACTTCAAAATAGACTTTATTTGGATGGATAAAGTTTGGAAACATAATTTTTAAACCAATATGAATCCAACATAAAACTAATTGAAAGCTTACCTAACCTAAACCTAACCGCTTGAACCTAACTTCCTCTTCTACTACTCCACTTTACAATTTAATCCTCAACCAGATAATGACATTTACAAGTTCAAGCTTCATTCATGACAAAATGTTAACTCAACGCTAACATGCATGCTTGCAGTAATTTCCGGCAGCTTAAAATCTATCCTTCTTGACATTGACATGGTGTAGTAAGATTAAGGTTAATTCAGTCTCTTTCTCCAAAGTTACTGCATAAGAAACATCAACGAATCCTTTAAAACATTTACAGGATTAACATTTTCTATAAAACGTTCAGAATATCTCTTACCCTATCCGTTGTACAACTATTGTATCGCCTACAATTATTGTGATTTGCATAAACTTTTTCTCAGGCAGGAAATAAGAATTTACTTCTAAAAAAAATAGAATAAAATTCAGTGCTCAACCACGAGTACTGATAGAGACTCTATTAGAAGTTTTATGCTAACAAAATATTCGCTGAAGTGGATATTATTTTACGTACGCTTTTGTTACATCAAAACAACCTGACATTTTATATGGGTTTAGTACTTTTGAGGTGAATTTGTAGGTTTATGGAAAGATTGCTTTGGATTTAACGTAAATGATCTTGAAAATTTGTTAATTAACAAATAGATGAGTTATGTTTCAAAAAATTACAAAAAATGTCTGTATTTTAGAGCGGCTCGTGATGGTTTTTTGGACGTGCTGAAAGAAGCGACCCGGAAGGATCTTAATACAAAAGATGAAGATGGAATGACCCCAACCCTTTGGGCATCTTTTGAGGGAAACCTTGACGCTTTGAGACTTATCGTTGGCCGAGGGTAAACGAATTAACCTATTAAATCCCCAGGGGTATTATTCTACCAAACGTTAAAATATGGATAACTACTAGAGAACTTAAGACAATTACTAAACGGTGAATTATACGGAGTTGGGAAATATTCTGGAATAGGGAATTTAACCCAATAAATCTTTCAGAATTTCTTCTTTAAAACATTACATGATTCCCATAATATTAAGTAATAAATTCCTTAAGAAAGAAACATTTAATTAATTAAACTCTACAGCCATGAATTTGTAATTCATAGATACATGATTAAAGTTATTCTTCCCGAGTGGAATAAATTCTTCATGTTTAGATATTGTTGAGTTGAGATTTATTTATTTTGTTTTTAAAAAAAACCCCCACTACAGCGTAAGTGATAAAATTAATCAGTCAACTGTTGACAGGAACTTCAAGTATGAATATTCATGGTTAATTAGTAGATTTAGAAATGCTGCAGTTTGTAGGTTGTAGTAGTAATAATAAATTCCAATCCAAGACTTCATACGACAGACTTTTTAATTCATGCAAGCCAATCACTTACTTATCTAGTTATCTCACGCACGCTAACATATTCTTAAAAAAATTGCATTTTGGAGAGAGAATAATTCAGTAGCCCAACAAGAATTAGGATGAGCAAATTAATTAACAAACTATAGGATAATTTTGCATGAAAAATTCATTCCAGCAACCTTAGTTAGCTTGCTTACAGTCTTAGTAAGCATGATGGTCGAAACTTTCAAAATAGTCTGTTAATTAATCGAGTAGAATGCTGCAATAATTCGGGATGCATCCATAAGACCAAACCTAGTGAAGCGTTTCCTAATTTATTTGTATGAAAAATGCTTGAATAAGATTATGGTTTGGATTTATAAATATCATGTTGGAAAGCCGATTCATCAGTTTACAAATGATGACTTTATAATGCCGATGATGATCCTTGAATGCTCAATCCATTAGTAAAACTCAGCTACCTAAAAAACCAATCCATTAACTATCACCAGTTAACATACAAAGAGTTGGGGGAAAAATCCAACCAAAAAAGTAATTGATTTCCCATGTTCTTCCTCCTGTGTTTAGGGGAGATCCAGATAAATGCGACAATTATGGGAACACAGCCCTCCACTTTGCAGCCGCACGGGGTCACATGAACTGTGTCAGCTTTCTGGTCAACTTTGGGGTCAACATGTTCGCTCTAGATATTGACTTCCACAGTGCTAAGGATCTGGCTGCTATTAATAATAGAGATGACATACTTCGCTTTCTCGATACAGCTATTGGCAAAGAAGAGGCTAAAGATCCTAAAAAGGTGCCCATATTTTTTTATCAACATAAAATCCAAAAGTTTTAAAGCTTTTTAATCCAAGAGCTTGCTTGCGTTTTTATCGGATGCTTTTGGTACTAAAAATTAAAATTAAAGACCCTAAGCTTAACAAAATGGATTATTCGAAACTTTAGGGTAATTTTGAACTTTATTTACAAATATTGCACGTTTATCGGTGGCAGACAGTGTACCTACAATTTATTAAACTACCTGTGTAGTAAACGAAATAAACGTACACTCAGTATTTCGAATTTTGGCATTACAAATTTTATTTTTTGCACAATAAACTTTCTAAGCATGAGCTATTCTAATTAATTGTTGATTAATAACTCAAAATGCAGTTCTTGTTCTGTACATTTACTGGAACTGGAATTAAAACGTATTATGATTAAAAACCACCCATATTGTGATAAATGATTGTCTTAAATGTGATGAAGTCGATATTTCCTATTTATAACAGGTAAAAGCCAACAAAGAAAAGGGCATAAAAGATGCAGAGAAACGAGCTAAAGATTTTGACAAATTGCAAAAGAAAGCTTCAAAATCTCAGGAAGAAGAGCAGAAAAAGTTGATAAAGCATCGGAAAGAGATGGAGAAAAATGGGACGGTAAAAGGGGCCTTTGACGCTCACAGACCTTCGATGGCCTTCCTAAGTCTCCGCAAAGACTCCCGTCTCCTTTACTCACAGAGTCCAAAGTTTTCGGAAATCGTAGCAAACCAGCAACAGCCCCAGGGACCCGTCAAGTCAGTCGTTGGTCATTATACGGGCGTTTACAAAAAAGTTCAAGCCAAAAAAGGTCAAACGGTCAGTGGAAGTAAGGCTCCTCCACCCGATTCAGATTTTAAGGTCAGTTTAGCTAGAATGCTTCAGCAGGGAAAGTTAGTATGCTAGATCATGCCCATTCACCATTGACCCCTAATTTACAGGTCGCAGAAATCGAAAGCGATGGCAAACGCTCAATCCGGAGTTTATCCGGTCTCCGTCGTGACTCTGAAGTAATGTACGTTCCGAAGTATGACATTACCACGAACAATATGGGTAAAAGGGGCAAGATCACGGGCCTTTTTGAAGATATTACAAATAGTTCTGGAGATGATCAAGGTCAAGGTCAAGGTCGAGGGGGGTCAGAGTCCCCACCCCATTCGAGAGGAACGGTTGGAAGGAGAGCTGGAAGTATTTCGGGGATTGGGATGAGTCGCTCTATTTCTCAGCCGGATTATATGAATCAGGTAGGGAATCCTCTTTTAAAAATGCAGGGAATATTTTAGGGAATGTTAGTTAATTAATTGAAATATATTTTATGGCACTCCAGGTAGGTTCTGATTCAGGATTTAATGAAGATTCCGCCATTCCATCGATCTTTGAACGACCTGGGTTTGGTTCAGTCGCTTTTAGAAATTCAATGACTTCAACAATGGCCAACTTTTCTAATAATAATGGTAGTAGTAATAACGGACACCGGAAGGACTCTATAGGATCTGCTGGAAGTCTGGGGAATGGGGGCAGTGGTCGGAAGAATCCTTGGGATAATGGAGATGATGATGACGAAGGTAATCGATTAAAGTTGATCCAATATTGTGCCAAATCTACAAGTCAGATCTCATAATAACGTGACCCTTTTTGCCATTTATGCCTTCATTTCTTGACACAAGTAGAGTAACCATTACTTTATCCTTTTGTTTCATAATATTTCCAGACGATGACATTGAGATGGGCCCGGTAGAACTGTTCCTAGCTGCTGCAGGCCTTACCACCTACATTTCTGTCTTCATGTCAGAAAAAATCGATTTAGAGGTAAAGCACAAACACTTTACCGTTCATCCGTTGGCAAACTTTATTGTAGCCTTTGGTAATTATTTATTGAAGTAAACCTGGACGTCTCCCATCCATATTTTGTGGTTTCATATGCTAGAAAACATCAGTAAAGAATCTTTTGTAAAATCATTTAATTAAGTTGAAACCGAAACAACGGTAACGACTTGAGACTTGAGATAATGATTATTAATTTGAGCTTAAAACCAGAAAGCTGGTCGAATTTTCGTTCAATTCTCACCATATTTTATGTCCTTGATCTTAGTAGACCTTCAATAAAAGGCAATCGAGTTAAATAAACTCCCGTGGCTTTAGTTCCAATACAAATTGCATAACATATTCTCAAAGTTATTTGCAATCCACCTTTTGACATTCAGATCAGGTTTTGAGACCTAACATGATATTCCTTAACCGCTTTTTAGGAGGAGTAGAGATCCCAACCCAAAGCCCACAAAAAATTAGCAGTAGCAAAGCGATGTCAATTCCATTCATGAATAGAACTAGAACCTAGCTAATTCCATTTTCCATTCATCGCAAAATGCGCAGTCCTCTAGTCAACACGTTTAATTCAACCCGAAACCGAAGTGACGAACGACTTGACTTTGAGATGTAAATGTTCTTTCATTTAAATGGAACATGCTCCAAAGTACAACATAAGTGTTCTTAGAACTACAAACTACAAAGGTTTACTCTTAGCCATGCATACCCCCAAGCTTCACGAGTATAAGGCACTTAGCACTATAAGGCTACCAACACACGTTGAAATTGCATTTATAAATTGGCACAGAACCTAAAGCACTCGAGGATAAATTAAACCCGATTTCCCTGTCATTTCAACTCTACTTTTCTTAACCACATGAAGAATAATTTACAAAGAGTATCAAAAACATCAGTCAAAGCTCCGTTGATCTTTGAAGGTTTAGGAGCACTTTAACTGCTTACTTTCTCCTGGATTTTAACCCAAACGAAACCTTGCACAATCTGTCACGTCGAGGTACCCAGCAGGCATGATGGAAGACCTTCAATAAATAAATGTATAATCAAATAGATCCATTAAACTAGACCAGACTTGAATTAAATATAACTCTTGTGGGAAGCTGTTAAAAACATGGAAGTAGGTGGTAAATAACGCATTAAACCAGCTTATAAATTGATAATTTATCTCCGGATTTAATAACCCTTGGGGAATTTAAGGTCATAAATAACATGGTGTGTTGGTAAAATTAAGTAGTGGGGCATTATTTCTTGAAAGAAACGGGAACAAGGGAATTGAACCGGTGGATTTTTATTTAATCTATGCATGTATTCATGGAACTTTGTGTGTCTGTATTTGGCTGTAGTAATGACTTTAACACCCAATTCCCGTTATTAATTATTTCATAGGCCCTGATGCTGTTAACGGAGGAGGATTTGAAGTCGATGGGAATTGAGATGGGACCTCGGAGGAAGCTCCTTAAGGCAATCGTAGACCGAAGATCGGCCCTCGAACAACCCGGAGAAGTTATTGATAGTCGATTATAATTTTAAAACAATTTAGCTCGTCCCTTTCTTCCCTAAACTCTGTAATAATTTAGGGTGGATGAACATTTATCAACATGCAGTTCCAAGTCAATAGGTTAACATACTGTTACATTTATTTAGATGGTAAAGTAACTATTACATTCCAAGGATACTTTTGGGAGTTATTTTATTAGAAAATACGTACAAACTCGGAAGTTTAAGTACTATAATAAATAGTTGAAGTAGTGTTTTACTTAGTAGGGCCGCTGCTACTTTTTACGACTAATTGAAATACTTAGCCAGCATAAATTGAGAATAAAAAATAAAAATAGGATGGAATAGTAATTTGTGGATTTGTGCATAATTCAATATCCAAACTGACAAGTTTTTCTCTGTACCAGAATTCCCGAACTTGAGCCCCTAACATGCTACTATTTTACTTTTTGAGGAGTACTTTTATATTTCCATTCCTCAATCGGTTTTAGAGTTCAATTAAAAAAAAGGCATGACCCCGTAATTTTTATGAACAAACTTCGCCAATTGGATGGGAAAAGTTACCATTTAATATTTAATTTAATAAATAAGTCCCTTGCAATATGTTTCCTGTGCAATTTATAATTATAATTGTCATAGATAGGATTGTCATAGATAGGATAGATTAAATTAGATAGTCGTTTCGTACGTGGATTTAAATTAATTACATTGGAAATTACATTTAGTATAGGAGAATGGACTTGAATAATTTACTTGAACTTGACTTTGCTTTAACTAACTTAATTATTTTAGTAGTTGTGGTTCGCCTGGCAGTCTCAATATTTCCGGTTGGTTAATTAATAAAGTTACCGTTATAAAATCAATAAAACCCTGTTTTAGTTTACTTATAACTTCGCATTTTGACCAAAACGCTGTGATTCGCGATTCCATTGTGGCTTTAATGCGAGTAGAGTGTGCAGTTTTGTTAGTTCTTTTTACAAGAAGGTATAAGAGTTCCAGGTTTTCAATAACTAAATCTTGATCAATCTGAGGCTTATTTACCAAAGTAACTTCTGTAGGTTAATCGTTTGGCGATAAAACAACTCCTCTCAGTTTTACATATTCTGGTTCGGTTTATTATTTTGAAAGTTAAAAAAGTAACTTTTGTTAATTTGAAATCGGCTACAATTATTGTAGGGAAAGGCCCGCATGTAAATTATTGGTATATCTACTATCTACCTACCTAATATTTCCAAGTCTTAAGACCAACCTAATAGATCTCTACGACACATTTAGAGATGACAAACTAGAGTTTAGCGTAGCAGCTTCATCCATTAAACATTTTGTTAGTTTTGTAATAACATAATCATAGCTTTATTTACTCAAGAAAGTTTCCCTTGCCCACAGGGAGTCAATCAATGAGTCAAACAGATCCAATTTAATGAGAAGTTAGTCGTAGTTTTAGCTATCTGTTGTCGTGGACCAGTTTAATTGGATTAATCGAGGGTGATTAATATAAAATAAGGAGGATAGAAACTACCAGTACTATAGCCATCTGATAGCAATAAAAACTGCCAAAGACAGAAGAACAAGTTTGGTGATTCAATTTTGAAAATCGGCTGATAATTGTCTTCACAAGATGTAATAAACTTAGCTCCATAAATGAATTAAAAGCTTGAAGTTAGCGAAAGCTAAGCTAGGGATGATTTTATATTGGGTGAAACTTCTGTCTCAACTTTACTCTTTGTCTTCTAAACTATAAAACACACCTTTAGTTCGTTTTGACAAAGTTCATTCAGCTTTTTATAGCCAGTAAGTATGCTACCATATTTCCTGTTTTAATTTATCCAAGAGTAAAATAACAAGTCTCTTTAAATTGGATAAAGTTACTTTTTAATCAGGGTAAAAGTTAATTCCAGATTTTATCCGGGTTACAATCTGGTTTTAAGGTTTTCTGGAACTTTGAGATTTGTAGAGTAAAGTAAAAGTTTATCCATGGATGGGATTGTGAATTCTAGTATTGAAAATTGACCTATTCTACCGTATTTCCTAATTAATTACCCTACCACCCCTAGAATTATCGTTTTCTTGATAACCTTCACAAAAAGTCGTGATTTTGACAAGTTTTAAAAAACTAATAAATTGAAATGAACCTATGGCCATTTTTATATGAGCTAATTTTGATAAGAATTTCTGAACAATGCTTTAAAAAATTTAAAATAAGCTTTAAAATGCCCAAAATCCATCCATACTCTTTTTATTGATTGATTATCCTTTAACATTTCATTTCTTTTCATTAAATATTCCTGATTGCTCACAATTCCCTTTCTTTCACGGGTTTCTCAATTAAATTATTTCAGTTTGTAATAAATAAGAATCTTCTTCGTTGCATTTTATTGCGTTCCTTCCTTGGTAGTATTTCGGTTTGATTGTCTGTAGAGAAGTGTGCTGTTTTTTATTATGAAATCCTCCTGTTCAGTTTCCAATGAGGGTGACCACAGATGGCCAGAAAGCCCGGACATACTGAACCCGTTCCCGATCAATAACCAGCGTGTTGTCCTTCACGGCAATCTCCTTCTCCAAATCTATTCGAATCTGTCTCAGTTTGTGCAGAGCATCCTCAGCGTTCCTCAACTGAGCTTCTATCGCACTTTGACTACGAGAAATCTCATGAACTTCTTCAATCAACCTGAAAATAATTCGGAAAAAATGTAGCATAAAAAACCCCAGCCTCCATTCAATTTTATTTATATTCTTAGATATTAATAATCTGATGGAAAATCCGTCCTATCCCAGCTATACTTCAGCATTGATTGATCTATCTAATGTATAAGTGAAATAGTTCATATAAAACGTCTATTTTAATGACAAAAAAATAAAGAAATGAATTGACATTTATTCACAGCTTTTAGGAAGATTCAAAGTTATAGAAAACTGTATTAGGTTGCCGTTTTTCGCTAACCTTTTGTACATCTTGTATCAAAATGATATTGATAGTGAATGACAACCTTCCTTCCACCATATTGTGCTACTTCTGATACTACTACTACTACTACTACTACTACTACTACTACTACTACTACTACTACTACTACTACTACTATTAACTTATAAACGGCGAGTTAAAAAACCTGAACGCTGCGCTCGCAGAAAGTTACTTTTCATTTCATAAATACCAGATTCAGACAAAGTTTTATTTCGGCTACTACTTACTAATGCTATTCTACTAAAGTTAGCCTTTCAAAAGAATAATGTAAAATGTAAAACATTCTTACGCAAATTGCGGACAATCCCTAGTAAGCTCTACATTGGGTCGGTAAGTCCGGTTGTAGAGGCGAGTTTGAGCCAGTTTCAGTGCACTTTCTATCGGCTCTCCCTTCAAAGCTCGGCGAATTGCTTCAATTGCTTTCTCAGCTTTCACCATCTCGTCCAAAACCTGAAATAAAACAGACAAAGCATTATTACACTTTTATACTTTGTAGAAAAAAGTAATTTTATATCCGTCTTTTTTTATTTCAGTTTCAGCTTCATTAAGCTGATAAATTCTTCTTTTATTAGGCCAATTAAGTTAAGAATGTTCCAATTAAAGATGTTGTCCTTTAAACCCTTGCAATCTAGTATCATTTTAACATGCAAACGGCATTAGTAATCCGTGTATCTCTTTGTATTGGAAGGTTAGTTGTACTACCTACTACTACTGATAATAATTAATGTACTAGTGCATAGACTAACCACAAACAATAGTGGTGACCGTAGTAGGTAGGAGTAGTAGAAGCAGTGTTAAAATTAGTAGTAGTTGTAAGTAAAAGAGACACAGGAAGGAAGTTAGGGTCATTTCGTTCATTTCCTGAGTACTTTCACGAACTTCTAATTTGAGGTTTGTCCCATTCGTCCAAGACTAAACTGCGCTGGATACCTAATAACCAGTAAAACTAAGAGCCCCTTTACATGCGCCACAACAATATCTCTGACCATGAGGACAAGTGCTGCTATTATTTTTATTATTATTACAAGTACTACTACAAGAAAAACTACAAAAGATAACTGCAACAACAACTACTAGACTAACTAATACTACTACAACAACTACTACAACTACGACTACTAGTACTAGTACTACTACTACAACTACTACTACTACAACTACCACTATTTCTACTATTACTACTACTACTACTACCACTATTTATACTACTTCTACTACTACTACTACTACTACTACTACTACAACTACTACTGCTACAGCCACTGATTCAATGGTAGGTTGAAGTAGAACAAGGAACAAAAAACAGACGCAGTTGTCTGTTTCCGACTTTGCCTACATTTTCAGTTGCTGTGACTGTTTTTGAGTATTTCTTGTAGTAACTTTAATTGAATAAAATAATCATTCAAGATCCCCTTCCTGACAATTCCTTCTCCGTTATTTGCGGTCAATCTGCCCAAAACAAGCTTTCGAAATGAATAAATCAATACGTAAATCCTGAGTAGAATACAACTATCATCGCATCCTCAACTCCTTCATTTCCTATCTTTCTCTCTAAGTAACTCGAGTCCGTATTTCTAGCAGAATTGTATCTTTCCCCAAGAGATATTCCAAATTCTAGGAGAATCTCAATATCATCTCTTGCATGCTCATGCATTTCTATAAATAAATAAGTAGGACTGAGAAAGAAACAACTGCAACATATTATATTCTAGGCCTTGAGAAACCCACGGAATATCAAGTAAAGTTACTTCTTTCCCTGTAGCATTAAGTGGAAGGTTTTTAAACCAACAAGGAGCAAATATACAGTCTAGGCCACTATTCACTTTTAGAGGTTTTGGGCGTTGATGTGTAAACTGAAACTTCTGTCCTACACGAACGCTTCGTTTGTACAATAAAGCGAGACTGTAATTAGAGAATGTGCGGAAACTACAGCAGTCGAAATGCCAATTAATTCTACTATAAATTGCGGCTACTTTCTGCTTTTACATATTCTTGCATCGTAAAAGTGTACTGTACTTTTATTAGCACAGTACAACATGCTTCTTTTATTCCTTAGTGTTATTGACTTACTTTAGTTGCAAGTGGATCTTGCAAAGAAACACCAAGAATTACAACATTTTTATTTAAACACTTTATTTATCGCTGCAAGTGTTGTAGCATGGACTTTGTGGAAGAAGAAAAAGGATTTTACTGCAAAATACGCAGAACTGACGAGTATTTAGCTGGAAGAGTTTGCGTCTTTTTTATTTACTTAGTCATTAAGCTCTTTAAAATAGGTAGTAAGCTTTTAGGGAAATATCCCCTTCTAAAACTACTCTTTTCTTTCAAACGACTTTTCCTATTAGGGATTGTCTCATCTTGTTTAATCTGAAGGGATTTTTCGTCTTAACTTTAAGACAGCCTTCATCAAGAATTCAAGCATGTCCATTCTTCTTCTGTCGGAGAGAAAGATACTTTAGTAAAAGGGAAAGCTCCAAGATCAGTGCAATTTAATGAATGAAAGCGAAGGACTGGAAACTGTTTCATCTCTTGCATTTTTTGCTTTTACCGTCATACTTATTCTACTACTGCTTCTTCTTCTACTGCTACTACTACTAACACTACTGATAGATACTTCATAAAAATGTATCAAAACTTTACAAACGTCACTGAGTTTAATGGAAACCTAACAGGGCTTGAAGGACCCTGAATCAGGCCAGTTGACAAGTAAAGTCATCGGGATGCCTTATACCCTTCTACAGACAGAAGGCTTGAAGCTTAGAGTTTATAGTGATCCTCTCATCTCTAGAAGTGGATGTGGTTGAACAGGATTAGTGACTGGAGATTGAGGATTCATAAAATGGTGATTATGCTATGGCTACTTCCCATAGATGGATTCATAAAGGGTGGGCGGATTCACCAAAAACTCGGACACTTGAAGAAACCTGCAGGGTCAAGGGCACTTATGTTCTGGAGAGCAAAACCTTAGCAACCAAGAAACAAATGGATACATAAATCGACTCAGGGTCAAGTGGTGGCACGTGCTTAGCCTACAAATATCTGTAGGAAATGTTCGTTAAAAAATTATGTTTGGTTTTGAAACCCTCTAGAAAGCCGAACACGTAGGTCTAAATCGTTCGCTGATTGATGAATGGGTCTTTCGATTAATTACTTTTGAGCATGAAAGAACCCATGATTTGAGTTAAATACTGCTAGAAATCCGCCTGTAGGATATCCTCGTAAATCTTTACGTTCTTTCTAATTAATTACTTGGTTCGATGATGATTTAATTAGATACAATACTTGAATGAAACAACAGTTTATACAGCTTAATCTAGCAAAAGATATCAGCTCAGTTAGGACTACTTGTTCCCTAAAAAATACATTGAAGCTGGAACTCAGTCAGAGTTGTCTTGAGTTTAGATAAGGAAAGAATAAAAGCTAAAGAGTAAATAGGATTATTGCGAAAATGATGATCTATGCGTACTTTTTAGAAGGAATCCATCGATTTAAAATCACAATTAGAATTTTTTTTCTACTTCCTATGAAATCCGAAATGAAGACGGAATTTGATACGTAATCCAAATCTGTGATCCTTAGTCATCTTCTAACGTCTCAAGGGAGCTAGGTTGCACAATATCCACTACTCAACTTCATGTCTCCTACACATTGTTGTCTACAACGATTACTTCGAATGGAGAATCTTTACTTGTACTGATGCCTCAAGTATCACTACTACCATTACTTATAGGACGACTTATATAGTTACTACTACTACTTACGCATCAACGATTCGTATTTATATGCAGAATTTTAGTACTCCTAAGGCAACGACTGCTACTATTACTGCTGCTACTACTACTACTACTACTTCTACTTCTACTACTACTACTACTACTACTACTACTACTACTACTACAACTTCTATTGCTACTACTACTATGCTACTACTGCTATGCTACTACTACTAGTATGACTCTAACTTTTCTGTATTGTGTTAGAAGAGGAACAAGAGCAGAGTATTCAACTGCCAATAACTACGACGGACTCAAATATCAAACAAGATCTGAGAAAAGATACCAGATCTATCTCTTTATCAAAACCTTCCCGTTTCCAGTAAGCTAAGTACTCCTCAGCAGACCTTATGACTCAATAGTTAGTTTTTGTAGTAAAAGTAAGTCAGTGGGATACAAGGGAACCCCCCGGGGTAAACCTTTTAGTCTAAGTTATAGCTGGATAAATAAATCAAGAAATCAAAATATCACAAATACTTTCTCCGAGCTAAATGATAAAAACTAGAGGAGGAAGTTCACGGTCTATATAACTAAATAAAATACTTGATCCAATTTCCTACTAATCATCTATCTCTCTAAACTTAAATTCTAACAATTCAAGCAGAAACCTGAACTTTTCCAATTCTAAGTTTCTCTCAAATAAGATTAGACTTCAAAGGTTTGGCGAATTGAAGTAACTACGAAGTAATTGAGTATTATTAATTAATTCCTTATGTAATTTGCTATTTCCAAGAATCGAAACAGTTGGATTTAGGTTGGGACCTTATTTAATTTAAGGAAATTGAAAGAGAAATGAAAGTAGTTTTTTTTAAAGAAAAAGTAATTAAAGGATTAATTTCCGTCGTTGACAAACTTTTGTTTAGGGAAGTTTCGGATAAGGAAATTAAAAGATTTTTTTAATAGTTTGACCCCATTTACTATTTACAGTGGGTTACAGCTCGTCGTATTTAATTGGTATGGCTGTTCCGCAATTTTAAAAAGATATAGTATTATTTATAAGCAAAGAGGGAGGGCAGCAATGGAAATGTAATATCGTAAAAGGTCTAATAATCCCTCAAATACCTGTAAACTCTGATGTTTTGACTACACCTACCTATCGCAGAGAGAGTGAGAAGGAGGGATCGTTATTCCGAAATTACAATGGATTTCTAATCTTTAACTATAGAAAGGTCTTTTTAGCCATTCGGGGTCCTCTTTTCTATAATAAAATGGGAAGTAATGCATAAAAGTTTTTATAAAACGGTCTAACCAGTTTTAATTGATGTTCTAGCCGTTTCTTTTGAGCTTCAGTTTCGGAAATACGACGACTCAGAGCTGCCTCAACATTATCCGCTTGAGCTCTTAACTTGCAGGCCAAGCTGTGAAAAAATTAATTGATAATTTATTAGCTGCAGTACAGAAGATGGAAAAATCATAAATTATAGGTACACGAATATGCTAAATTCGAAACTCCAAAAATAATCGTTAAATATATTCCCAACCAAAAAACCCCAAACGAACCTCTTAAGAAGTTCGGGAACTAGAGAGCGGATCTTGCATGAAGCCAACCGTTCCCTTTCAGCTTCCTCCAAATTCCTCTGGGTCATCTCCTCCCATTCCGTAATCACGGTCATCCTATGGGAAACCCCGTACAATAATCGCTTTACTAAACATTCTGGACTAATTTACACCCATTTATTCTGAAAGAAGGGACCTACCCTTCTTGAAAGCGGGCAACTCCGGCATAATTCAACAAGGTCGGGTCATCAGGTCGGAGTCGGCTGTTGAGGTCATCAATTCTAAACGCTTGGATCTTATCACTCCATTCCCTCTCCAGACGCTCTTTCCCAGCACGATTCTTGCCAATTTGATCCCGAACTTGGACGGCAATTTGTTCCAAGCGTTGTTGAGCCAGAAGGACACAGTCCCTCTCTTTTTGGAGTTCTTCCTCCACGTCATCCCTCGTAAGATCAATCCCAATACGGCTCAGTCGTCTGCGGAGACATTCGTTCACAATGTGAAGGATAAGGTCGGCTGTTGCACGGATAGCGTTCTCTACGCGGATCCGAAGCTCTTCTAATAGACGGGTTTCCTCACGCATTTCCTGAGATTTAATAACAGGAAAATATTTTAAGGCTTTTTGTTCAGGTTTGGCATAGTTTTGTGGTAATGAATAACCCGGATTACTTATTGGGGAATTTAGCAAGGGTTGATTGGGGTTTTGAAGGAATTTTATTGGTGTTTGGGAGGATTTATTGAGTTTCAACGGATTTATAAAGATGTTCGGGGGTTTCATTGGGTTTCAATGGGTATTTTATGAAAGGAAGGATCAATATGCCTTTTTAGTTTATTGCGTATCTGTTGGTAGTAGTCATCTAATAACGATAACCTAAAAAAAATACTGAGAAATCTCCCTAAAGCAAGCCATTATTAAAAGATAGTTTTCATAAATTTTTGAAAGGAATTCCCTATTGTGTCCTAGTTTCTTTGTCTTTTGCTTCATTAGTTTTTCGCAGGGTTGAAAGAAACTCAACTGATAAAGCATCTTGAAGGAAATCTCTATTGTAAACATTGTCCACTTTCTTAATCATCCGTCATTCTCATCATCCGATTCTCGGCATCTTATTGAAGAGAATACTTTCCGTCTTATCGAACCCAATCTTGGATTAAGATGGAGATTAAAAATCGTCTTTCTGACTTATCTGAACAATAGCATTCTCTACGATGGACTATAGAATAGAACATACATACATTGTCTGTGATACTTAATCATGCCGATCTCTCATACAGAACTGGAAATTAATTTGAGAAGGTTTAGAAAAAGATAATCTCTAAAGTAAGCAAAGCAAACGCCAAATATTATGCACGACTTCTACTACTTTGATATAAAAGCAACTACTTATAGTAACACTACTACGACTACTACTACGACTACTACTGCTACCACCACTACTACTACTACTACTACTACTAACTAATACAACGAAGACTACTACAACAACTACTACTACTGCTACAACTACTACTGCAGTAACTATACTACTTCTGGCCTTGGTGAGAATGATTTTTGGGAATTATAAAAGTGAAGACGAGGTCATAAATTACATAGACCGCTCGTTCCAACTTCCTCCTTAGAACTCTCCACACTCTAAGTAGGAATACAAGCAGAAGTATATTGAACCTAGCATACCTACCTCAAAAATCCTGGAGAAAGCAGCCAAAAAAGAAGGAAGGAGCTATTTTCTTGGCTCTTAACTTCATATTAGATTCTCCCATAATACTCTCACTGATCCTCTTTAGGCAACAGGAGTAAGTAAAGCAGCAATACTTGGACCAATACTCACACTTACTTCTTGGAATAACGTGCAATAATAAATACTATCCAAGCCGTCAAAACCTCAACTACATAACATAGAATGAAATGAAGCTGTGCACTGTACAAGGGAAATAATGCTTTACTCGGAGGGATTTGTTAGAAACGTCTGCTTTAAATATGATCAGCAATTGAACAGAAGAGTTGACTTTTACTTTGTTATAGCTGCAGACAAAATTCCAAAGGAACATCCAAGTAATTGTAATTCAAAGTTATCTGCTCACTTGTTCCAAATCTTGAATACCGTATTTCCGGAAATTACTCCCCTGGGGAGTTATTGTTTCAAAGGAAAAATTGAAAAAACTTTTAACATG
>JAQFZX010002233.1:0-20645 GCA_034682405.1 Hydroisotoma schaefferi | reverse complement strand
CTCCACACACACCGCACGCACCGTGCGCTCACTCCACACACACCGCACGCACCGTGCGCTCACTCCACACACACCGCACGCACCGTGCGCTCACTCCACACACACCGCGAGCTCACTTCACACACACACACACACACACCGCACGATCACTCTGCACACACCGTGCGCTCAATCCGGGTACACCGCGTGCGCAAGTGGCATTTAATGATTGTTTACACCTCTTCGTTAAATGCGTTTACAACGGTTTATTATTATTTCAACCTGGTCGTGGCCAGGGCTCTTTTCATTTCCATTACTGCACAATGCTATCGCAGCGTTAACCCGATTATTGATGCAGCATTTTAAGTATTCATTCCACTGATTGATGATTTTATAGCATTGTGTTGAATCTGAGAAGACATTTCCATTTGCTATCAAAATTTATTCATGAGCATTCACGTATTATTAGTTACTTTCACTCGAGTGAATTGAATTGAAATATATTTAATTGAGCCTGTTTAAGCTGCTGTAAAGAGGAATGTTAATTATCAAATTGACACACAAAATGAGTGAAATTTAAAAATTTGATCCATGCATTCATCCTTTCGTGCCTACTTAACTTGCTTTGATGATGAATGAAGTAAGGAAAGGTTGAATCATTTGTTTTTATTAATAGCCAACACTATAGAATTACAAGCTGGATCAGAAGTATAAATGAAAGAAATGCTATTACTGGTTAACTACCTAACTTTATTAATTCTAGGAACTCCATCACCCAGTATTCATACTAACATTACTTAAATTCAATTGTTTATGTTTTCTGAAATTTCAAACGTGGAGGTGTTTGATTGGCAGGTCCTGAATAAAAATGTTCGTTTGTTTTTCACTTATTGCTTTATAGGTTGCTACAATATATGTAATGCCAAGCTATTATTCCGCGTCTTCAAACTGAGTATAGTGGGTAAAAAAAGGTTGTATTCAATTTAGACCAAAGGACGTATTCTGTTCTATTTTTAGAGACGATGGTATATCTGCAAATACCTCTTTCTGTCATTCTTGTGTCTAGACGAGTATGAGCTTGAATTCTATGTCTAGCATTATTTATTTATTTACTTCTTTTCAAGGTCTTCTCTTCATCCTTTGATAGAAAGGAAGCACTTAGTTATTTTTACAACTTTCCTTCAAATGCGTTGTAACTTTTTTTGGCTCATTTGCATGAAAAACACTGCTGCTGCTAGAAGGAAAACAAACAAACGTAAGCATAATATGCACTTCATCCATTCATAGAACTACCCCAGACACACCCTCCAATAAATCCACCAATAACCTGTTGAATCGTCTAATTATAGTTTTCACTTTAATGATCAAGGTTTCAAAGCCATGTAGCAATGTAGCATTACTAAACTGACTTGACAAAATATCCCAGCATTTTAAAACGGGGTACTAGATGAATGCCATCTTGAAGCGTTAAAACTGATATTCACAATTTACAATTGTCGAGTTTCATTTTATAATAAAATTAAATATTTGAGGGCACCGTAAAACATTTTAGAACGGGTTATAGGGTGTTACACAGACCAAGGACGCTTAACAAATGATTTTTCATCGAATGAAAAGTAAATTTAGCAATTAATAAACTCTCATGATTTTATTGTTGCAGTGGTGGACTGAGCAATTATTTGTACCATTGCTCCCTTCCATCAACACTACCACCACTGTATACAGAGCCTATCCAAGTCTTACTTCGATTTTATGGACAGGTATGAAATGAGTGCAAACAAAACGCTTTGACCTTCTCTTTTTACGAATCGACCAAGTTGCATGTGGACGTCAAATGAATAGAAGTTTTTAGAGGTACATTTTTTCATATTAAATAAGTAATTGGTTCTTAATTAGGTCCATGGAGAAGGTGCTTTGGAGTCATTGATAACGGAATCTGTAATATTTACTCTCTTATCGGAGAGAAAGCTCGGGCCAAGATTACATGGAGTCTTTCCTGGAGGTCGTGTAGAAGAGTTCATTCCTGTAAGTATGGTTTATCAGTAGACTGACGACATAATACAAGACGAAATATTAAGTTAATTATTCCTGAATCTGTTTCATTTCTCCAGGCTCGGCCACTGACTACAATGGAGCTACGTAACTCCGAACTGAGTTGTTTGATTGCTCAAAAAATGGCTCAAATCCATGCACTAAATATTCCAATTAGCAAGGAGCCTTCATGGCTTTGGGGAACTATTGAGCGGTAGAAAGAATTCATTAATAATGATTTAATTAATTGTTTCATAGGTTGACATAAACTGTCTATGCATGCTAATAGGTGGATGGCCAACGTGCAAGAAAGCTTGGTCAAACAGTCTGTCCAGGATTCCCATCACGCAAAGATCGTTGAAAAGCTTAAGGAATTCCACTTGGAAGATGAGCTTATTTGGCTAAAGTGCGAAGCATTATATGACAAGTTAACGTTTACTTTAGGAGGTATAAGCATGATTTTAAATACGTTGTACCGTTTTGTAGGAAGTATCTACCTCAGGTTGAGAGTCCAGTAGTGTTTTCACACAATGATTTGCAAGAAGGGAACATTCTGATACGCCCGGAATACGAAGTTCCCGACGACAAACTTGTGTTGATTGATTTCGAATACTGCTCTTACAATTACAGGGGTTTTGATTTAGCCAACCATTTTTGTGAATGGAGTTACAACTATAGCGTGGACTTGTATCCAAACTTTGCCTATGAACCGAGAGATTTGCCCTCTGATGAAGAAAAGGTAGTGTAATACGATAATTAAGGAACGCGAACGCTGTAATTTTAAAGCTTAACAAAATTGAAACTAGTAGAACTATCCTCTGTTTGTCTAGCTTCGTTTTATCCGAAAGTATGTCAAAGTTCTTCGAAAGGAATACAAGCTAAACTTCCACGAAATTGATGAGCAATTCCTCAACAATTCCACTCTATTTGATGAGAAGCACATTCTGCAGGAAGTTGATGCATTTACTCTTGCGTCACATTTCTTTTGGAGCCTTTGGGCATTCGTTAACGCACAAGTGTCCAAGATTCCCTTTGGTTATTGGGTAAGATTGCAGCATTAAAATATTATTTTGTGAACCAAACTTAAAAGAATGTATTTCTTTGTTCAGGAATATGGCCAAAGTCGCTTGGAGGCGTACTTTGCCCATAAGCAACGCCTGTTGTGATTTGGATGCTCAAAGGTCCCGTACTTTTTAGTAAGATTAGCAGAAACTGTACTGAAAAATATAATCTGTTTAGAAACTGGGTAATATAATCTAGGCTTACTTAAGATATGAGTTAGATAGACTGTATAAAACCAAAACTAACTAAATAGATCCCCTGAGTTCTGTCAAGTTGGTTATTTCTTCAGAAATAATGTAAGTTAGACTATACATGGGTATTGAGTACATGCATTTTAAGAAATCATATCTCACACAATCAAAAGTTACACATGCAGCTATGAAATTTCAATTGATAGAAAACATTACTAATATTGCACATTCATTTGAAAACATAACAAATAAAGTATAATAAAAGTTAGTCTCATAGTCGGTCTAGTCAACATTGAGTTGAGTAATGCTAAGTCTATAAATATAGAGAAAAAGTGATGAATGTTTCTTACATTCCTATTTCTACAAAATATTTAGTACCACCGCCAGCAGTTTTATAATTATGAATCAGTTACTTTTCGCCATTACAATTTCGGTTAAGTATCCTTCAAAGGTCAATGCGTGCATCCTTACTGTTGCGTACACTAAACGTTCCAATATATAATGGAAAACAGTGAACAATAACTATTTCTTATTCAACTAATGTTTCAAATGCTAGAGACCGTTCGTGCAGCCATCTTTGCCATTAAGCTATCGAGTTTTAGTATAGTTTAGATGTTACTAAATGAAGCCTAACAGAGAACGTGATTTAAAATTTATTGTACCTTCAAAATTAATTACTTAATTGATAGGATATTATCATGTACTTGTGGTAACCAGTAAGTCCAAATAATTCGCAAAACTAGAATCAGCAGCTGTACATGTGAAGTGATTTTAGTGCACATTGCTATTTCCTTAACTACTTTTTTAAAGTCGTAGTTTTAGAATCTGTAATTCTATATATCTCGTATTGTACAGCAGAGTATCTTTTCAAGTTTAAATACTAAGTTAATTTTATCGGGGTTAAAATTAAATGAAGTAAAAAACAAGCACTATCTACATACAAGGTTTAGTTGCTTATTTAAATCTGCAAGCATTTCTTTCAAAATACTCTTGCACTTCGCCTTCTTTTCAAAGTAATACACCAACTAGATTCTTGCATAGTCCAACCCAGCGGTTTATGAAGTTTGTACCTAATAGATTAATCCTAACGCTAGTGGTAATGAAATGATTCTGGTCGACTACAACACTATCCTTCCGTAGACAAATACTAAAATAGCATATAGACGTCTGATGACCGCATTTCGGGGTTAAAGCTGTGGCTTTTAAAGTCGATAACTTGACCTTAAGCGGATTAAATTTATTGTTGAAACTTCAAAAATGACCACCTAGAGTTTTAACCATACAAAAGGACCATATGTAGGTTCGGTGTGAATAATATTAATAGTTGAGAAGAAGCCTAAGATCCATTGGGAACAGTTTGTAAATATTCAAGGTATATGCCGTTATTATCTCAGTTCAAACAGTTAATTAGGAAAAGTTACTTGCCTTAAGGATAGAGTGGTTTGCAATTAAGTACAATTGCCAGCAGGTCATCGGAGGATTAACTGAAATCCCACAATGCAATCCCACAGAACAGTTGAAGTAGAAGTTATAGAAAGTAAGCTAGCATAAGGTTCATGAAGAAGACAGTAATTTATAATAATACTACTAATACTATTGCCACTCATATATGGATTATGGATGTCTGAGAAACGCGATCCAGTCTCAGTCAACATACTAGTTAAGAGCTAAAATAGTGTTTTCTGTCATATCGGGCAAATGTTAAGCAAAATAGGATGGAAAGTGCTGAAAATAAGAGACTGCTTAATCAAACTATTGAACTTTCATTGAATAAGACAAATCAAGGAAATTATTTAGCTTGTACTATTTTTAATTGAAAGATAGCATTTTTTTGGCCAATTGAATCAATTAGAAATAGGATACTCATGACTTGCCAAAATTTCGAAATGATTCTTAGACAAACAGCTTAAAATGGAGGCCATTTTCATTCATTACACAAGTTTTAGCCGTTTAACGTCTCCAGTCTATGCACTTCTTGTACCTGTACAGAAACGTACGCTTAATTAAAAATTAAAGATCATTTTTCCACAATTCCCTATTTTATTTTACGCATTTTTGGCAATATGAGCAGCATCTAAGTAAAAAGTGAGGAATTATGTTCTTGATTGAGTATTTACTGGGCGTTTGGTTTTTTAATTATTGTAATAAACGTTGTGCTTAATATTCCTCTAAATGTATAATGTATGATATGTGTGTGCACTACTAACCAGTTTAAAACAAGCTATGCGGAGAGTTTAAAAATTTGAATATTAAATGTAAATATGTTCTGTTTGCGTCAAGAGGTTAATTACTGGTAAAACACTGTTGTTAGTTTAAAAACGTGTGTTTTAAATCTCAGATTTTCTCATTACTATTCAGTCAGAGAGATTGTGATTTGAGAGTTGAGACTGGTTTGGCTGAGCTAGAATTCAACCGCTATAAACTTTAGTCTTATAATGCTATTCTGTAGGCAGGTTTGTTGGGTATTTTTGTTTTTTAGCAACTTGAAATATTATTTACCTACTACTGTTCTTTCTACACTTTGAATTATGATTGAGTAGAATATATAGCATCTTGACTACGCAATGATATCTAATAGTTATGGACATAATGAAAGAAAGCTCCGGTCTGTCGGTTGGTGTCTAGCCGTCGTGAGACAGGTTTTAGGGCTTTCCTGCGAAATCCTATGTATTACATGATAATTTATGTTCTTTGTGTGACGCCAGCCAGTCAGCTATTTAACTCGTACATTTCCATTAAAATCCTTTATGACTAAGACAAAATGATTATTTTACTTTGACGCGCTATACAAGTATCGTAAATACAATATCCCTCCTAGTAACATAGGAAACGCGCAAAGTGCTCGTTAATCTGTTGATTAAGATGATAAGGCTGTTTATGAGAAATCGTAAATGAACTGACAATTTAGTTGGAAGTTTTACAAATTTTCTTTCACAAGACAGTAACATTTGTAGACACAAAACATTGTGTAAGGTAGTTTCTTTTGGGAGCACGACCGCATATCATGCGACATGCTATCACGGGGACGGCAGGTTATCACAGCGACAGGTTATCACAGCGACGGGTTATCACAGCGACGGGATATCACAGCGACGGGTTATCACAGCGACGGGATGTCACGCAAATACTTCGAAATGTATTTGCAGTATGAATTCTACTTACTACAATATACACGACAGCATTACTGCTACTGTATTATGTGCCCCTTTAAGGGGTCAAAGGGTCCGTACACTTAAAGGGACACATAATGCATCAATTTACACGAAATTAAGCGTAGAAGCGAATTAAAGCAATGAAAAGGGTGCAGAGGTACTGCAAGAACCCCTTTAAGGGGTAAAAGGACCCCACTTAAAGAGACATATAGTACGTCAATTCATACTGCAATACATTTTGCAGTATTTGTGTGATACCCCGTCGCTGCGATAACCTGTCGGTGTGATAACCTGCCGTCCCCGTGATATCATGTCGCGTGATATGCGGTCGCACACTCTTTCTTTGTAACCTGTCCCCATTATGCAACTGTAATTCCTTTACATTATGCAACGGTTGATTGTTCCGATTTAATCATGCTTTCCTTCAATTATTGGAACTATTGCTAATTAAATATTAATTCAATGGCATGTTTAGTTTAATCTTAATCATTCTGAAATCAATAAAGTTAACAAAAACTGGAAAATCTTGTTTATTCTCATATTATTTAAGGTCAAGGCTAAAAGCATTCGGTTATTATTAGTATCAATATGTTTATTTTTGGCACGGAAAGTTTGTAGGAAGTTCAAGACAGCTCTTAAACTGAATTTATCAATGACATTTCCAGGATAACTTGTCCTTTTTTATCTGTTGTTGTTGTCCAAAAAACCCCAACAAAATAAACTTTCATACTCATTCTGGTTTGCTATTTTAATATTTTGGAATAATAAATACAATGTTTTGATTGGCTTAAAAAAATTTACCATAACCATTTCAACAAAACTTTGTGAAGAATTTAGAAAATATGATACGTCAATTCACATCTCAAGGTTAAGATACTTTTATAAATGGACGTCAAATAATTTAATCCATAACCTTCCAGGAAATTAGTTACTTATTACCGAGAAAATGCTGCCATAGGAAAAACCATATCCTCTCTAAAATTTCTAAAAGACAGTTACGTCCATCACCAAGCCTTCCCCCCCCCCCCCCAAGAACGTGTAACCGTACAGTAGCTTACACTTGAGTGTTACGTTGACGGGGTCCATACAGCGATGCATGACCACTCGTCGGGACAGAATCATTTAACTCAGCCTTGTTTTTCTCAATATTAATCCCAGATTTCCAATTTTAATTTCCTTCTGTAAAATCCTCATACCTAATTAAAATACGTGTAACAATACACTGTATGCCATATGCACACGTTTTCGCTTGCGACAGTTCAAGTGGCGATAAATAAATAAAATTCCATGCAACTACCCATTCGTATATAAATATATATTCGTATATATATTGAATCGATGATCCATATTTGACAAAAGGACCTCAAACAAACTTCAAACATTTGGGATGCAGACAGCAAAGTCGTGAATAAAACACTAGTAAAATCTATCTTCGACAAGAGAAAATAAAGATACTTGTTTCCATCATTTTGGTGTGAAAAATATTTCAGAATTATAATTTATACTTTACTTTCTGACGCAATAACCACTACAAATAACAGTATAAACTGAAATTTTACTATAACCTTTACAAGTTTCTTGAAATTGTGCCCCAGCGTCAGAGTTTAAATCTATGTAGGATGGGGACGCTAAGATAAAATAATTTTTATCTCCCTTTGTCAAAATAGCTATATCTTAAATTTATTATTTTTAGCACCGATAGAAAACAATTTAAAACTTGAATAAATGAAGTCAAGGTGACCGTTGAAATTGGTATTTATTTCTCAACCGGACTTTTCCCTGCTGCGATCTATTCATTAGTGCGTCTAAAACGTTAGGATCCAAGCTTTCATGACCCTTCTATATGGTATACAATGGTTTGCCATTGGACCTTGCTTCAGTAGTTCATTTAAGGTCTAACTTTAAAACCTGGACCATACAAAACAACGGCTTCCCATATAGTATTACTACACTAATGTTTAGCGCTACTTCATATTGTCATTTGTTATAGCTTATTCGGTTAAGCATCATGCTTATATAATGTTTGAGTGTGATTCACAAATATGGTGTTGAACCATCGGTAATTAATTACTAATGCTGCGTTAATGACTGGATGACTGGACTTCTCCATATTCCTCTGCTCTGGTGTAATCCACCACGAGTATCTACTAAAAGCTCAACAAAAAGGCACATTCATTCGACTTGTATAAGTTGAAATGATTTATAGCTTTAATCTTGAGAGCATTAATTAGTTTATGGTGAATTGGATATAAATTCAATGATTGGACAGCCTCAACTTCAACTACAAAGCCAATAAATTCACGTTAGAAAAATCCACATAAGCAAAGCAACGTTTAACGTCAACTTCTGTTAAACTTTGAAGCAATAGTCTTTTCATCCAATTGATTTCAGATTTTGAACTACTCGTATTTTAACTACTTCGAATTTTGAAACGGTTAAATACTTCTTGTTAAAATTGAATTTATTCTTCTCTCATTAAAGTTAAAGTATCCACAGTGGCAGCCTATACTAACTTTTAGCAGCTTTCGTATGCTATGCTGCATTTCCATTTGTTCTTTCAATTAATATGTCAAAATTAAAGTGTAACCATTTTCTTGATGACTTAAGCCCTGTTACGCGTTCTAGTCTCAGCTAATTTAACTAAACGTTGTTACTTTTGAGATTGCTTTGAATTTTAAATTTAAAAAAAAATCACAAACTGTGAACGAATGACAACAAATTAAAGAAGCCATTTATTGCATGTAAAATGGACCACACCACGCAGATCTTAGAATTAACTTCTATCCCTGTTTACATCTCTAGTATAGAATTGCAAAATAAATATCATTGACAAGACAAGACAGCGCCGCGTGTCTTTAAGATGAAAGCAGATAAGATCGAATGCATAACCAATTCAGGCATCAAACAAACAATCGGCCTGTTAATTAACAAGAACGAGAATAAAAAGCCATATATGTATCTCGTCTCATATTCCCGAAGCCTGTTTATCTGAGCTGAGTTAGCGTTACAAGTACGAACACATCATAGCAATATCCAAGAGCCTATCGTATTACTTTATTTTTGTTGTAACGATCAAGTATAAAGTGGCTTAGTGGCATGGGTAGAATAAAACTGGCCAAACGGTCGCCGGAATTTTGTTTTCAAAGAGAAGTTCCGGTTGGCAAATTATAGTTTAATAAATCAGACAGAGATGAATATGATGTTTGAAGCTGCATGCTAATGATCATCATTTGATAACCTAAATGGATTTGTGGATATTGCACTACTAAAGAGAGTTGCAAGGTCAGCCAGACGCAGATGAAGAATAAACTGAAAACGAACACACAGACGTTCTCCAAGAAGTTGAAAACTATAAGATGATCATATCTTCATCCTAGCATATCGCCATGTTGTGGATATTTTATATGCACTACGAACGATGGAAAACCCGTCATCTGAATAAAAGCTAGATGTTCGTTTTGGAGAAAAAACTGTTGTACTCTCAGCTTACGAAAAGAAGATGACCACACGCCTTGCTTGGCAAGTGCGATTTCACAGGTTTTGGTTATCAAACACATTAACATTCTTTAAGTCAGAGCCAGAGCTACTATAGCATAGTCAACTTGAAATAATATTCATGTAAGATGGAGAGAAGATATGTACTAGAAATGTGCGTGGTATTTCATGTAGAGTAATACTAAAGTTACACGCTTCTGACCGATACTTTAGCTTTGTGTATGAGACATCCGGATAGAACAACATACAAACAAAACCGTCATCCTTAGAGTAGGTATTGCTAAAAGAGTTCAACGTAAGATTACAATTACTGAGCTAAAGTTGAAGACGACGATACAAATAAAACCGTAAACTTGTTTGCTGACTGCAGTCGTTGAATTAAAACCACACAAACAAGAACCTTCCTTGCATCCTGTTTACTACTCTTTACAATATAAAGTGTTCTCGTTTAGAAATATTATATTTCTGTTTGACGTGGAGAAGAAGAGACAACGGTTATCATCAGTTAGATTAGGACAAATTTTCGCATACGTTAAGAAACTCGCAGTCTTTAAAATATTCTTATAAACGATTTAAACCAAGTTTCCATCAACATGAAGTCAATTTCCATGTCCGTGACAGTGTTCCTCTGCTTTTTGTCGAAGTCTTTTGGATCGTTTGGCATTGAGCCTGCAACCGTAGATCCACGTAAGGAGCATATTTTTCACTGTATTCATAACTTATCCATGCTTGCATACGCTGATTTACTATGTCAGTTAGAGATAGTAAATCTGAAAAAGATTGATAAAAAAATGTTTACAAAGTAAATTTGAAGGCATGAGTAAGCATGATTTTTTGGTAGGTTTACAGAAACCTTTTTAAGATAATTCTATAATTTCTGTTGTGTATTTTAAGGTTATCCTAATCAATGCTACAGCAAGGAGACAAGGAAGTATCATGAAGATGGGGAGTCGTGGCAGATTAAAGGATGTGGATTAGCTTCTTGTATAAAAATTACACAATCTTCTTCACAGAACTCTCAAATGATGATTTCATACGAAGGGTAAGCGAAGCTAAACTATAAACTTTTTCAGATACAGCACAGAAAGTATGCCTGCTGAAAATTTGTTGAAATGTTTTCTTTTCTTCATGTAAATCATTAAAGGAGAAGCTATAAACTCATTCAATATGGGCTGCATAACCATATTTGAACGGCTTGTTAAAATTAAAGTTATTAAATATATATCAGCGAAAGTAAAGTAGATAAGACCACCGAATACCCTAAAACAAATACTGTGGATAAGCCTTTCCATCTGAAAACTACTCTTATTAAGATTAGATCGGATTAAAGTACAAGACGCGAACAAATTACATTCATATGACAAACGAGACAAAAACAGCAAAGATCCATAATTCCATGCAGATTTCTACGATGTTCAGTTACACTTGCCATACCTTTCTCATTCGTTCGTCTATTTGTGACAGGATTATACAACTGAAAATAATTTTACTTACCTAAAACAGCTTGCTTATATGAAAAGCTGGAGTTGATTTGATTTAGGGTTAATACAACTTAAATCGTAACATTTCTTCGTGATATTCTCTAAGATGCTTCATAACATAGTACCATTGTCTGTCAAGCTTTTGATTCTGATCCTGAAATCTAATTGCATGGAATTTTACAGGCTTGTGTGCATTCCTTTGATATTATTTACTACATGGTTATTGTTCTTCCGTGAAAATATTTGCTTATATTTGGTGTAAATCAGTCAGACAAATATTTACAGCAGATAAAGTTAAACATTTTGAATATAAAATATCACAGCACATTTTAACTGCATAGAGGCAGCTGTGCTTAACTTTACATCTAAGATCTTATCCACAAAAAAATCGACTATCATGAAAACAAAATGATTGCCAAATGATCTGCTTAGATCTTAAGACATTCAGTACAGACAGAACGAGTACTGCAATAGGAACAAGTAGTACGGTTTGCGTCATCGTCGTAAAAAGTTTTTTGCTCTATCATGCTAAGGTGCAAGTTCAGTGAGACAGCTTTCCTACAAATTATTGAGTTATTTTCACGAATTCCATGATTACCGACAAACCTAGAAGTACCTTGCCATGTTATAGGAATAAAAAGACATGCTGGATTAACGAAATTATAGAGCAGGCACGCAGGGGATCTGTTCTGTAACCAACCCAAAAGATCACCGCATTAAAGAATTTATAAAGATCATAAATCCGAGTGGTCAGTGGATGCTGTACCTTTAACTGTGTCCAGAACTTAAACCAATTACAGGCTTCATGACATGACTTCATCTCCTCAAATATAATAATGCACAGTCGTTTCTTTTTCTACCAGCTTGTTCCGAAACAATGACAGGAACGCCAGTAGTGATTATGATGAAGGAGTATAGCTGAATGAGACTCTAATGAGATTTTTTGCAGTATTATTACACTTTGATTTGAATCTAAACCTTTTCTGTAGTTACTTAATCAAAATACGGATTGCTTCACTTATATATACAATGTTACATGAAATGTAGTGCATGGTGCATGGATAAACCCATCAAACCATGCATGCACGATTATTAATCTTGCGAATTTCTAATTCATTGATGAATATAAGACAGTGCCATGCCATAGACCATGCATGATAGTGCATAGTTTTTGGTAAAGGTACAGTCTAGTTGATCTTTTCAACAGAATTTCCCCCGAGCCATTGACAATATCTTTATTTATTTTTAATTTCAGGTGCGGATCAGTTGGATATGAGCCTCCTTGCTATACTACAGTTTCAAAAGGTGCCGAGTTTCCCGACTGTTGTCCAGAAGTAGTTTGCCCAGACTCTGGGGAAGAATCGGAGATTGAATTGCATGAATCGGTGGACAATGAATTAGTATCCCATAGTAAGAATCGGTACAATCAGTCGCAATCACAACCGCTCACTGCTCCAGTAGACGTGAGGAATTCATATGAAGCCCAGGATAGAAAAGAGGGAACCCATAAACAACCATGGGGAGCGTCTCCTATGAAGTTCCAATCTCTAGACAGCAATAACGACAATGATTACGATGATGAGGAAAAATACAGCAGCAACGATCTTTATAACCAGAAGGCTTCGAATTTTTTTTATTTGTATTAGAAGATTAGACTTAACATGAAAAAGTCATTTTGATACTTCCAACAAGGTATTTTATTTGAGTTAATCATCTATGTACCTTGGTCTTTAAAAGGATATCTCACATTACTGACTACCCTACAGTACCTTATGTATAGTAATAGTATGGTTGCGTCTTTTTGTGTCTGATCTTATTTACCAGTGGCTTACGCGCATTAACTAGCATTAACTGTAATAGTATTAAACCATTAAGTTAGCTGTAATATACATATTAAGAAACTATAGACCATTTAGACGGGCTACATTTCAAGAGTAGTAGTTTTTAGATATAGTGATCGTTTAGTTAAAAGTATTAATTTAGGTAACCAGTTATTATTAATCTTTATGATTGACCGTAATATAAATAGCTTGACTGGGCATTTTAAATAGACGTCATTCCTTAATTATCATTTCAATTTCAATAAATCAGGTTTTGTAGTTCCTAGGTTCCAAAATGAAAATGATGACAATAGGCAGAGTATTGAAGTGGGCTAGATCTCATTCTCTGATTTAATGCTAAGAAACATCATAATAGAAATTGATAACCTAAGATGAATTACTCAATTAAGATTATCTCGGACTTTTCATGATGGAATATTGTTTTAATAGAGATGCATTACTTTCGCTTCGCTGCTGTGCGTAACTAAGTCAACTTAAAATAAAATAAAATGGAATTTGTTGCATAAACTTGAACACTGTGAGTTATTATTTATTTAATCTTATCCCTGAACAAGGTTAAATTAATGGGTAATGCATTTTAAAACGCAAAATATTAAATTACAGGATGTAAAATTGGTACTTTGGATCGCCTTGTAAATGTTTAATACGAGAACCTCCGACAAACCCGTTTCCCAGAGGAAATTACCTAATCTAACCTGGGTAAACAACTCAGCCGCGGCCCCAACCCCGATAAAATTGTGAGAGAAGTTAAACCCCAATAATTCAATGTTCGCGTAGAATATCCTACGTTTATTGAAAGAAATGGCAGCTTGAGCTAAAGACTAACAGAAAATTATCCCAAATCCACACCTATGGCCGTGTATATGGTTTTCCATTCCCATGTAAATTTGGTCAACCAATTTGAAGCCAAACATTTAGGACAGTAAAATTAGAAACCCACTTATCACAACAGGTATAAGGCTTTAAAAACCATACCAAGATTTATAACCAATTAGCCATTCTACAATATTATGTATCTCCGCAATAGGACGACATTATCTATTTTTATAGTTCATATTTCAACTTCTTCAATAAATGACAGGTTCCCCAATATTTTTTCCCTATTTGTTTCCTATGACCATATCCTTTGAATAAATGCATTGTAGTTAATCCGTTTTCAAAGAATTTCAATTTTGCAGACCATTTTAATCTTTTCTGTTGGGAAATCAATCGGTGTTCGGTCGTTAGGGTGGAGTCAAATTGACGGATCCATTTTGGTGGAGGTCCAAACCACTTTGACGGAGTCATTGTTCCGTCAAAATGACTCGCTGTGAAACAATTTGAAGGAGTAACTATAACGGAGTTATTTTGACGAGGCCGAGATTCATTTTGGCAAAACTAAAACTGTATTAAATTCTCTCTAAAGATATACCTGGGTCACTTCGTCCATTAGCTCAGTATTTTGAAACTACATACTGTGTTGGTACTGTAACCCAAGACCCTATGTTTCCCATACAGTTCTCAAATGTAAAGAATTGTAGTTGAGCATGTTCTACGAACTAACAATGTAGAATGATGGAATTTACGCTTCCAAAACTGCCAAACTTCCAGACTTCCAAGTCTGCCTGTATGGAGATGTATTACTACATGCCACAGGAACAAAATACTGCTGAGAATACTTATATTTAACGTTTGAGAATGGATCACGAGGTTATCTTCATAATTAAAAGTACAGGGGCACATATTATCGAATTTTAATTATGTTCCCAACTTCCCGTTAAATACTGTATAGTTGGTTAGATAATTTCGTTTAACTTCCACCAGATCCAAAATAATTTATAAACGTATTTATGTAATGTATTCTGATTCTTAATGAATGCTACTTGACTTAGAAAGTCAATAAAGACAATAAATTTACTTTTGTCAAAATGGAAGTTGTCTTTGCCAAAATCGATAGATTTTTTGCCAAACTCCGCTTCTATTCCGTCAAAGTGGTTCCGTCAAAATTCAGGGGCCTCCGCCAAATTGGATTTGCCAAAATGTCTTAGGATCAATCAATCATTATTATTTCACCATTAACGTCTGACAAGTAAGTGTCTTCGCTATTAATATGCAGCGTCCACCAATTCTAGCAAGCGTCTGAACATCAGATAAGGACATCAAGAAACAGTGTTTACCTTTATTCTTGGCAGTACGAAGTTTCTTTCTGCATCACAGAGATACAAACCGCACTGTGAGGAGAAGTATGCCCCAAAATTAGTGACCAGAATGAAATTTAATGCTCTTCATTTTATGTGTGCATTTTAGTTAGGGGTAAAATCATAAGATAATGATTAATGAACGTTGAATGATCGAATTGTGCAGTTTTTAGTACCATACGTAAGTCTGATCAATGATCCTTATAAAACAAATATGATTAGGAGGAAATTAAATGCTATATTAAATAAGTTTGAAACTAGGATTGTTATTGTTTGCATAAACAAGAAAATGCGATTTAACAACATACATTTTTAATAAGATGACATCAAACATCGAAGTATTGTTGTGACATACAACATTTAATCTGAACATTATCGTGCTATGATTTTAAAACCGCTTGTCTTCCGAGTTCCTTCATTAATTTTGCATAATAGAATATTATCGTTGCACCAGAAATGATATTTTTCACGCAAATCGACCACAGTAAATACTGATATATATTAATCCCTGATTGATACTCATCAAGTCAGCTCACTAAAGAAGCACTAGTACTATAGCACACTTAAATTACCATACTGTATGCACCATTTAAGTAAAAGGGCTCTTATTGGCGAAATGATAATCACTGTCATGCACATGTGGAATTTCAACTTTAAACATTTCCATTATCTTACGTTAAACTAACAATTAAAATTAACACCCAACAACTAAGTGATAAAAGAAGTTAACAAGCCACTTTCTATTACAAATATGGAATGAAATTAAGCGATCGCGATCGCCGGAAATCACAGATTCAACATAACATACCTTAATGACCAAACTACAGTTTTGAAATAAAAAATCGCTACAAATGAAAATGGTTCGTAATATTATCTCTTCCTTCTGATAAGATAAACATAACTTTCAAAAGTATACAAAAATGTCGTTTTTTGTAAGATCTCTGCTTAAGGACTAGGCTAGTGATGAAAACACTACTGCAACTGCAACCATAAAATACTTTTTATACATGAAGTCTGAAACGTCAGTTTTTATTTGTACCTGTGCTACCACCTCCGACCAATTTAAATGCGGAGGATTCTCAAAACTATTAATCAATTAACAGTGCGCAGATTGATACTGGCAAGTTAATATAAGACATTGAAACATTTATATACTAAGACCAGTAGCGTGCATTTATCACATCTGATGATTTTGCAGTGTCTTGCTAAACCGTGCCTGAATTACACATTAAAGGGTTTTGGAGATATGGTATTTATATCGTCCGACACAGTCTATTATAATGACTTTTCCTTTGGCTAGATTTTTACTGTTTTTCGACCCAAACTTTTGAGTATGAGCGGTCTTACCATTTTGATTCGAATTTAGCGTTTTCAATTCTTTCTTCAACGGCTAAACAAACCAACTGGCATTTAGCAATGACTATCAGCTTTATCTGTTTAATATATATATATATTAATAAATATATATATAAATATAAGGCAAGAAACAAATTTGTGAATCAAAATGGAGCATTGCTTATGCCATCCATTTGACATGAGACACACACCTGTTTAATACCAGTACAGTCAGTAAAGGGATTTAGATTTGACAACTTTAGATAGAATATCAATGACATTTGGAAGATATAGGTTAACAATTAATCTCACGAGGCTGGCATGGCAGATGCTAATTTTGTGCATATACTTTGCCAGAGTTTAAATCTCTGATTTAAAATGTTAAGAAGATATATATAACTTTAGTGATGCTTTACAGACTTATTTTGGAAGGTTAAAAATTGAACTTAATTCACGCAGTTTTAAGGGAGCTTCAAGATCACAAAAGATTACACTGATTCTGCATTTTTCACTCCACTACGAAGAGAAACCATTTATTTTCCATCCGTTGGACTATATGAAAGAATATTCTCCATACTAACGTAAGTTCCAGCCAGGAATCCAATTGTTCCGAATAACATTAGGGATAGATCTTTCCATAGAGCCCATTTGTACTGTCCATATCCCGAACTCCAATTTGTTAAAATGTTGATCAATGGAGGAAAAATTAAGGCTAATGTAGAACTGCTCACAGCACCAACCAAGGAAATGAACAGACCCAAGTTCGGAATCAGCTCTGCCAAAGCAACTACACAGGATAGATATAATAAATTCTTACTTCTAACCTTTCGATTTATATTTTAAATTTAGATGCAATCACTGACATGTAAGGATGACCAGAATGGCTCTGAATGCATACTCTCCAATCACTTGTAACTTTTCTGTTGAGAATAATGGCTTGATATTGGGCCAAGCTATGTCCATGGGCACGTAAAACTGAAGAGCATAGGACAGAAAAATAGACAGAGCCATCATAAGTCGGACTGATTCTGCTAATCTATGGAATATAAATTAATCTAGTTAGTTCTTAGCCTTCACCAGAGTTATGAATGGCACTGAAAAGGTTAATTCAATGATAGCAATGAATGGATGTAGTCAACAAACTTACAATTCGCCTTTTGGAAGATCTAGAGTAATACTTCCTTGAACAGCGTCTCCATATTTTAAATACCCGAAAAATCCAACAGCCGTGTATAAGCATCCGACTATAATCATACTGGTATTTAAAACTCCATTCCATCCTCCGAAATCATGAGGATTTTTCATGCTGTTTTCCAACGGTAATATCTGAATTCAAAGATTTAAAAAGTGTGAATGCTGGTTGCAAGGTTCAGAAATTTTGCTTTCTTTCTTTCTTTGGCTAGTGTAATATAGCATGTTGTTTAATTTACAACGGTTTACATATTTTCCTGCTGTGAATATTTGTAATTTTGGGTTTAGAACTTAAGTAGGATTTTAAAAAGTCCACGGCAAAAAAATTTATAAACCTGTATGCTGAAAAAAGAGAAACAACCAAAAGAAACAACAACAATTGAAAATCGTAGGTTAGTTCATACGTTCGGAACCTTTCATATTTTAACTTAGATTTACCATGCCAATTCCTTCAAATGCATAAATAGCTGTTCCGAAATACAACGGAAGTTTCCTCCATGATGCAAACCCAGCGGCAAGATCAGGTCTGTTTAATGGTGGCAAAGGATCACGAAAGATGTAGTAGAATATGATTGCCAGTCCAACCCCCATAAAGATGTTGGCAATCATAGAAAATGGAGCCAAATATTTTAGGTTACGAATGGAATTTAACAGAATCATCGGAATTAGTATAACAACCATGTAATTTTGTATACTCCAATCGATGCTCAGATGAGGGTTAAGTACCTATATAGTGCATTAAAAGCATAAAAGATGTGCTGATAGAGAATCACATTACTTTTTTCGCAAATGAACATTTTTGACTCACCGCTCTCAAGTTTTCTGCAACGAAGACAAAGTATACGCAACAGAATCCAAGTTGAGTCACGCATAGAAATGTATTAATCAGCGTTCTGCAGACAAAACATTAAAAAGTTTCTTTCAGTTTGCAAAAACAATGTATAGTAGGATATGTATAAGTCCAATGCTTCTCAATAATGAAAAATACCTAGCCGCTGAAGCAAATCTACGAAGGGGCGGTGGTCCCACTCTAAAGGATACTTCCGCTACTTCAGCAAAGCTCAGAGCTGGCGTCTGAGTCCTTCTACACAAATCGTGAGCACATCTTACCTAAAAAGTTTAAAAAATTATGATGTCGATAAGAGTTTTGACAATGGTAAACAATGTTAGCTATTAATTAAGTATCAATTGTGCAGTTTTATACCAAGATGTGCATGGTGTGTACACATATGAGGCCAATTAAGACAGTACCCAGTGTTCCAACGGCTAGACCTGCATTTTTGAACGCATCTGGCATTGCTAATATACCTGTTCCTATGTTGCCCTTCAGCAGGTGGATCATAGTGTCACAGTTCCTAATAAAAGTAACAAACCAACAGGATAATTAGATAGGATGCTACCCACTTGCTAAGCTTAAATAAACAAATAATCTCAGGATTAAGAAACAAGCATGTCATGATCTGGCAGGGCCATCATAACACATATTCCAGCTAGAAATACCTATATTGAAACACCCCACAACAGATTACAAGCTAAGACTCTAAACGATGCATTCTGCATACGACAAATTGGCATGCATGCGCCACTTAGAAATCTGTCACTAAACAGCAAGATTTGGCCCTTTTTAATTCTATATCACTCATTTTCATAAGCACTTACGATGTTGGATGATCAATCTCCCGTTCGGATAAAGGGTCATAATCTCCCGTGATGGCGTATTCATGGAGGACTACTGGTTTCTGAAGAGAAGGTGTCCCAGATCCTTTATGACCTTTAATGTGTGCATCTGACTCTGAATCTTGAGATGCGGTCCTAAAATAAAAAAACCTTACTCAATTCTACATTTCCTTAGACAATTGCATTCAATTTTGCTTCATATTTAGATGTCTTCGTCCTTCCATGCTTAATTAAGATTATGCAAAATGAAGATGAAAACTGACCCGTCATGAGAACTATCAGTTTGTAGAAGTAGGGGTTCTGCCTCCTCCTTATTTCTGCTCATCTTGAGTTGAGACTCTTGAGTAATCGTTCAGTATTGATCTTGATCCTTGGTGACCAGACCAGCAATCAAAACGATTTTGACAAGACGAGTCTAATTTAAATGGAAAAGAACCATAAAATCTTAACAACCCACCCATATTACTTCTTTATCGCTTGAACTGAGTCATGTCATGTGCTGTGTTTGCTAGCTTTTCGGATAACGCGATTAACCATAATATAGGATGACTGAAAATTAATACACTTAAGCTAATTGTCACTCTAGTTTGAGACGTTCTTATGAAATGTCTTGAGTATCATTGAATATGTCTTATAGATCAATAAGTAAGGTACTGGGCTAGGAACGTGTTAACCTGTAATCAAAATCTTGAACCCAAGATTACAATATTATGTAAGAAAGGGTTAGGGATGTATGAAAGGAGTGAGACACTTGGTAATAAAATAGTGAAGTATTAGCAAACTATAATTGGCTCTCAGACTCCATAAATAGATAAGCATTTCCATTGAAACTTACTGCATAATGCTGTACGTACGACCAAATTGTCCTCCATCGGTCTGTTATTTCCTACATTCTATCTATTCTTGCTAAAAAATCATGACTCGTCTTTAAGAGTGAAAGAATGGGAAATCAATCATAGGGATGCCACAAGTAGCAAAATTGGCATGCAGAGTCAAGTACCAAGTTTTAAATAACCGACTTGGCAAGTGCCAA
>JAQFZX010002232.1:0-20662 GCA_034682405.1 Hydroisotoma schaefferi | reverse complement strand
CCGTTGGAATATTTAACCTACGCAAATTAATCAACTCTATACTTTAGATTGAATTTATCATTAAACTTGCTAGTAGTCCAGAATTTTTTGCTATGAACAATTTTTATTTCAAGAAGTATTTCAAATCACAGCACTCCCCTATTTCTTAAAACATTATATTTAAGATTAACTTTTATTTATTTGAAATAAAATGCATATACGCTTTCATTTCTTCATGGATCTCCTGTGCGTATGGTCCAAGTCCAATGTGGTAGATCCCCGTTCATGGTTTGCCTTAGAATGCTTTCCACTTCTTTCTGTCTTATTTGTCCCTTCTTCTGTGGTGTCTGTATGTTTCTTTTTATTGGGGTTTTTACCTTTATCTTTAGATGTTTCTGAAGTGCTCTCGAAAAATTGTAGTGCTGAAAATACATTAAAGCTTTACATGATACAATTGGCTACAAAATACCTTTAATTTTATAAATTAAACAGAACCACGCACGCACGCCTTTTTACATAGATTTATATTATATAGGCCCCCAATTAAATTACTAAAAGCATTTATTTCTTTACCTTTCCCTTTAGCAGATACACTTTTCCATAAGTTTTTGCGATTGTTTCCGCCGAGGTTATCTTTATCAGGAGTTAAAGACGGATGTCGTCCTACGTTAGGTAGAGTCGATTTCCTTTTTGACTTTGGAATGTCAGTTTTTTTGCTGGTTGAAGGTCTTGCCAAATACGTCCCTTTATTGTCAAACGGTGAGTTTTGGTGAGATTGTTTAGTAGCATAAACCTGAAGTTTCTGTTTCTTTTTCTTATCAACGCTTTTCCCAGGGTTTATGCTTTGTTCCATTTTCTGATAATCGTCTCCAAGATCGTATATATTTTTGGCTCTAGTCCTTAGCTCAGCGAATATACAATCAGACTGTTGCAAGGGGTCATAAGTGACCTCCACGTAGGCAAGCAACATTTTCCAGAACTCTGGATAAATCGATGCCAATTGGATAATGTCTTTTTGTCGTAGACTAAGAACTTCGGTTTTGACATCAGCTCGGTAAGATTTCTTGTACCATTCATCGTAAAAGAGGGCTGGAAGCTTGCCAAACACGTCACCAACCAGATATACATTGCGAAGTTGACGATTCAGCACCTCTTTCTCATTAATTCCGGAAACACGCCCTTTGTAAACGATATAGAGGACATTTCCCTGATCTCCTTGCTTCACTATGCAGACTCCAGGAAGGTACATGGAGTGGGTCACTCGGGTAGCTAGTTGACGGATGAAGCATTTGTCCTGAATGTTGAAGAATCTTACTTGCTTAAGGACAGGTTCAAAAAGAGCGTTGGCAACTTCTATTTTGAGGCTTGTGGGGAGAATTTCTACACATTTGTGATATAAAATCCCACGACAGCTAGCCCAGACCATTTCAAAATACTCGTTCACCTGACTTTGCCTTAAAGATGATAGTCCGATGTTTCTGAGATATTTCTGAGGAGTTGATGAAGCAAGAGCAAAGTTAAGGCAAATGTTAACGAAACTTTCACAGGCACTTTAAGGGGGGTTCTAACGGCTTGACACCGGTTGGTATATGTAAAAGGTAAATCCAGCTATTTATCTTACCACGAGCAATTTAACTTGATAAAGATACTCTCGATGAGATTTGGTCAACGAAGCCATTCCACTGGTGAAATGAGAAAGAATTATGGATAAGATGAAAGCTCCGCAGAACACACAAACAATTCCCATGATCATTTCTCGAACCTAAAAGGTACCACACATCAAATCAAAGCAACTTAGTAGTTTTTTTTCTAGATATTAAGAGGTCAAATGACTTGTAAAACATACATTTTGGGGTGTAATATCGCCAAAGCCTGTGGTACTTATTACAGTGACGACCTAAATTCGTTATTTTTTAGTTAAATTAAGCTTTTATTTCAGTTTCCACTGCATAACCTTTATTTAACTGACCCAATACAACGCTCGGACCCACCATCGCCATGGCTGGTAGGCCGCTTTATTATTGCCTAAATCAGCGTCTAGAGCAACTATAATTGCATTCGCACAGAAAGTTTTAAAGCTTATCGGGAAAGATTGCCGATCGCTGTTAGTTAATAATCATAGATGCTGTCTTCAATAAACAACACAAAGATTTAAATAAACATACATTGATGCGTCCAGGAGTTTGTTTGTCCATTTTTTAAACAATTGTTCTCATCCTCTAAATTTTTACCACATGCAGAAATCGCATAGAAAATACAAGCTAAAATGTGGGCCATAAAGCAGAAAGCGGAGACAGACAGAGTAATTTTGAACTGGAAGGTACTGATCGACAAATCATCTCGTTTGGAAAGGTGGTGATTCACGTAGCGATACTGCATAACAAAAGCACTAAATTAATAAAATTGAAAGCCATGCACACCAAGAAACTTTGTGTAAAAACGGTAAACGGACCAGCCAGAGAAGTCTAAAATATCTCAAATGCGGTATATTAAGGGGTAGCATCCCAGGAACCAGAGCCAAAGCATCAATCATGAATCCAGTTGGCGATAGCAAATAGGTTGCAAATACACTCCAAGAGTTTTTCACAAAATATCCACCATCAGCATCTTCAAATGGCATTATAAAATTCAATACTATGTATGTAAGGAGCACCAGGTCTAGGTAAAATATAACATTGTTGATAACATCTTCAGTATCGTTGATCTCTGAGAAACTGATTTGATACACAGCTACAGCCGGGTAGAAAAAGCAGAGTATATAAATAAAGGAGAGGAAAGCTTTCAGCAGACCACAATTCGGGTGGATCTAAAACAGAACGAATATTTAGACATTTTAAAAATCGACTCTGAAGGACCAAGCAGAACTTACTAATGGAGGAAAGCACACGCTTTTTCCAGTTGATCTAGAAAGAAACAATAAGCTCGATGAAATGTGAAGCAAGTTATGCATTAATTAACTACGTAAGGTAGATATCATAAGTATTAGGTTACTTGGAACGTTGAGCAGCAAAATATATGAAGGGTAAATTATCATCGTCAAATCCCCAAGAGATGATATTCTTAGTTAATTTTTTTACTCTGTCAGCAACTCCACTGAATTTCAAAAAGTCATCATCATCTTCCGGAGGGGGTTCTCTTCCGTAGATAACTTGCTTAATCTCGTCAGTGTAGCTCTGAAGTTTAACCACCTCGACTTCTTTTTCCTCTGCTGATAGAGCCTTTAGAGCATCAATAATGCTGTGGATTCTGTGCTCGAAAAAGTCATAATGTCCATTCCCGGTTCGGATTGTTAGCATACGTCGGATTACAGGGTATCTTTTCAGAATGTAAGTAAAGTCCTCTTGAGTGAGGACAAATACTTCCACGGTGGTTGCAGCTATTACGTTATATCTTCTTGTATTATTCGTATTTGATAACACTGCTGTCTCACCAAAAGATCTATGAAAGCATGACGAGGAAGCATTAGGTTAAGCGATTAGGTTGAGTTAAAAGAGCTGGAAATTGAGTGGACGTACTCATTTTTGTGGAGTGTGCACCCATAGTTTAAGAATCTATCGGTGACCCACACTTTTCCTGAGATAATGATATGCATCTCACTTTCCAAATTACCATATCTTGCAATGCGTTCTCCTTTGACGAAGTAAAGTTTTTTAACGTATTGGCAGAGTCCTCGAAGAACGTTTGGGGCAAAGTTTTTGAAAACAGGAACCTAGAGAGCGCAGCCCATTTTAGCTAGCCATTATTCTGAGCATATTGTGATACTTTTGGAACTATTAATAGAATAACAAACCAGCCGAAGTTGATCTCCTACGTAGTTTCTAAAAACATCAGATTCTAATGCAGGATGCAAATCGCCAAAAAGTTCTCGTGGCTTTAACCCTTTTGACATCTTCCATGTAAAGTTTAAATGCTCCAATACACAACTATAAGCATATACATGATCAATTTGAAGCCAACAAGTTCATCGTGAAATAAAAAAATAAATAGTCTCTGTCTTCCATTTCATACCTTAGAAGTTTTTTGTTGACTTTCTCTCTTGACATGACAGTTACGAGACGTTTCATTTGGTCAATGTAGCGAGAACGTATTTCGTCACTATCGACTTCTGCTGCCGTGATGTCCGCAATCACACAACGCATGAAGATAAACCCTTGTTTTTTTTGTAGAAATTATAGAGAGTTGACGCTTTTACTCTGAGAGTACTTGACAATTGAGAGAATTAAGAATACTTACCAAAAACCGACATGAATATTAACAAGTTTACTTCCGCTGAAGAAAGTATAGTAATCATATCTCCTGTTGAAAAAATTACATGTATTTTTTAAATCCATTCTTGAAATGCTACTATAAAAGAAAAGTGTCAAAGTACCAAAGCCTATGACCAGAATTACTTGGCACACGTAATATACTCCAACGACCCAACGATTGCTAACGCCAGACATAGTTTCGACAGCTCCGGCTCCAGTCCCACCTTTATGGAAGCAATCAGTAAAAAAAATGCCAACATGTGTAAAAGCATGAATAAACTCTATTTACCAAATTTTTTCGTTGCCCAAGTGTCACCTAAACAATACGGAAGCTTATATTCGTCCCCGTCCTTCCATTCATTTGCTGTCCATGGACATCCGATGTACAACGCTATTGTAGCAACAATGGTACACACAAGCACCGTAACCGACACATATAACCCGAAACTTCGCGTGTTTAAAAAACCATCTCTTTCAAATCATTTCTTCAAAGACAGCAAATATTTGATATTACTTGAGTATTCCAACTTACAGAATAGAGTTCCTCCATTTGAAAATCGTATGAATTATCCCAAATGTTTGTGGGATGCGCTTAATTTGTATAAATCTAATCCATCTTAACTTCGTGAACCAAGTAGTACCAACGCCATATCCGTATGCATCCACAGAGCCGAGGAAAAACAGCATCCCTTCTAATGGAGCACTAAGTAAAACCAAAAGTTCATTATAACCGAGTAGCCGTTGTTGTGTGCAAGGCAATAATGCAAAAAATAAGTAAGTATACCAAAATATAGCATCAAGAAAAAATGTTCCTTCGAATAAATAGAGTCCGGCCGTTTTTAACGGATGGGATACGAGCAATCCATTGCCCAGATAGTAGCCCCAATGTAAACGCACGTACACGTCCATGAAGAAGAAAAAATCCAGGATCTTTATATAAATATAAGGAAATGCATGAAATGCTGATTATTTGTACTTAATTTGAGTAATTTATACCATAAAATTTCAAGAAACAGGGATAGTCATACTCGAATAAAAATCCGTAGGGGTGGATTTCTAACGTACATGAATGTCTCCATTACTAAAAAACAGAGGTAGAAACATGTTACCACAGACATCCATGTGGTCCACATTTTTGCAAAACGGCCAACCGGATGAACAACTCCACGGAGTAAAAATAGTCTATAGCAAAAATAATAATTTTAATAGGATTTCTAAAGCATTATTTGGCATATTATAGTAAATATCTGCTAACTTAAACAGGCCCCCAAATCTGAACTCTTTAAAAAGTGCTTTGTATTCAGCAAATCTAAGGGCTTCATTTGGATCCGTCTTTGAGTCTTTGAACCAAATCCAACTTGGTATGTCGACAGACCGATCTTGCTTCATTTTCTCATGAGTAACCGCACGCCTAGCTACATCTTCGTCTTCTTGATCACCTTTGCCTTTTTCTGGTTTCTTATGGCTATTAATATGTTCCATCAATTCGTCATCATCTTCGAAAACTTCAAGAAATAGGGAGTTTGGTATTTCAAAAAGGAGGCAATAGCTCAGGGTAATGTAATCGAATTTAGCTGGATCTCCGAACAATCTTAAACGTTCATAAGTAGAAGTAGATTGCAAAATTGAAATTTATTGATACAAAATAGTGTAAAAACATGAGCTTTACAAATCTCTTAATCCTATGTATGCTGTTGATTCTAGTGAAAAGAATGGAGTGTTTGACTGTCCATCAAAAACCTGTGCAAAGACCCATACGGTTTTTTAAAACGCTTTATCCTTCATTTATCTTTATTTTATTCAAAACAGTTTTTACCCCAATAGACCCATATTTCACGCCATACATGGCTTTCCTTACTTCTCCTTTATGGATGAACTTGACATTTGGTGGAATCAAGTACCGTTTCATGGATCCAGACAATTTTATTATGTTCTTCGTGTCCGTTTTCTAGAAGCAGATACGATATAATTAACCTGTTAAAAAAGTTAATTACAATATACAGTGGTAATTACAGTAAAAAGTGGTATTCCATCAAGTAATAGGACAGCGTCGGTGTATAGCACATCGTGCCTAAGGTAATCCGGAGAGTCGAATAAATAATGTGACTCTCCAGGGGGTAAGTTCACTCCGTGGTTCATTTGATGCTGCAAATGAATAGACATAAATAATCATATTTTAATGGTCATTAAGTGAAGTCTCAAGAAGTTCGATGCATCATCCGTAATATGTATTTCACCTGTAGCTCATAATGCTCAATTACTCGTCGCTGAAGAAGTTCTGGGATACGGTAATACCCCATGAACTTCTTAACTGCTACAAGCTTCTGCTGAAATTCCAGTCTGAATAAACATTTTAACAAGGTTTAAGAATTATTTTTAAGTTCCTATAAATAACTACTCATTTTAGAAAATTTTACCTTGGTTTTACAACGCATGCAAGAGCGGATGTCAAAAGGGCTGTGTAATAACCAATAATAAAAAATCCAACTAACTGGAAAAAAACCGTTAAGATCATTTCTCCACTTGTTTGTGGATTAAAATCTCCGAAGCCTTTTAAATAAATCGACATAATCAAAATCACATTCATAAGCGCCTGACACGATAATAAAATACAAGTATAAAAGTATCAGAGTAAGTTACCAGCACTGGTCAGCGTTGCAGCAGAAAAGTAAAATGACAAAAGGTATGGGCTGCCTTTGGATAATTCGTCAGGTTCATATAAGGGGTTCGGAAGATCTCCATTAGCCTCTGCAGCATTTTTGTACGAAGCCAGCCAAGATTTACTAGGTACACAATTTAGCGTTGCTACATCTTTGCCATTCTCTTTCTTGCTAAACGCAAAACATTGTTTCATGCTTTAAACAAACTGTAGAAGTATAAAAATCTAAATTATTGGAAGTTCAATTTACAAGATGGTAGGGCAAGCAAGGATAAATAGAACTGAGCTGATAAAGTGGATCCCATACATCAGAACAATAAAAGTTTGGCTCAATCGAAACCAAAAGTTAGATTTTGGATAAACATTGTCTAGATATCTCAAATAGCGGATAACCTAATATTTGGAAGACATCACTTTAAACTCGGCCACTCACGGATAAGATGGACATTTTTTATGTACATTAATAACGAACTTTCCAAATCTTCATGGATTTCAATACAACATTAACTTCCTCCCAGTAGTCCCCCACTGCTTTTTTATCTCCTAACCAATCCAGCGGAAGGGCTGCCAAAATATCCAAGTAGAAAAACGCGTCCCCGCTCTTCATGTGCAACCCATCCCAAAAACGGTAGTACAGTCCTACAGTAAAGTAATGGCAGTTTTAAAGACATTGTTTTATAAATTATTCAAGAACATTTTAGCAACGAACGGAGTGATCTAACCTTCTACAGGACATGCTCCAATGACCTCGACAAAAACGTCTGCTATGTAAAAAATTGAGTTCAAGTAGTGATATACAATACTTGCATGGCAGAGGTGATGCTCAATTTGGGAGGATTCTTGAAAGGCCAAGCAATATGGAGCAATAAAAGCGTACATCATGGAGGAAATGATTATCACCATATTCCAGTAGGCGACCCATGTTAGTTCCGAATTTAGAATTTCAGGTACCACAGAAGTTTGATACTGTCAAGTCCAATTAAAAATTCTTCATTCCTTGTTAGTAAAATGACAGCTTAAATTCATTATAACTATAAGCTTACGCAAACAGTATGGTCCTTTTTAACAGCTTTGTTCAAGCATGGAGTCTCAAAGATGACAAATCGCTACAAAACCAAAATCAATGAAATCAAGATTTCTGATGGTTTAACACAGTAAGAAGGATAAAGTTTCAATTTAAGTCTCGGTTAAAGAAACAATTACCTCAACGTCAAGAATTACATCTTCGGTTACCTTAGGGTTAAATCCATCGCCCCTAATGCAGACCAAGACATTTCATTCATTTCATGTCATGTAGTGAACTTCACAAAATGTACACGTTACTTTCAATCTTTCATACCATCTCAAGGTACAATTGATTTCAGGAAGGGCATCAAGCTCTGACTTTGGAACACGTCTTTGAACCCAACATACTGGATCCTTTCCATATACGTCAAAATGCTTGTAAATCTGATCAACTTTAACCTGCACAATATTAGAGAGTCAAACAACTCTGCATGCATATGAACCGAACCAGATCTGGGACCTAGATCCTGCTTGCATAGACTCGGTAAAAATATCAAGAATTGGTAACAACCTGAGATCTTGTCCTCAAGACCATAAGTTCCTGTGGGAATTTATTAAATACAGCCATAAGCTCTTCCTTATCAATGCTGATAAACTGACAGCAAGTCTTTGTCTCGACTGATGCGGTGTAGGGACATGAAAAGAATAGGTTTATCTCTCCTATAATAGAACCAGCTCGAAGAATGGCTGCCCTTTTGGAGGATTCGTGCTTAGACATCGCTTGGCATTCCCCTTGGAGTATGTAGTACATTTGGTTTGCATATCCTCCGTACCCTAAAAACAATACGGGGGTCAGGGGGAAACGGAACTGATTTCTTTGATAGCTTTGGTCAATAAAAACATACGGCATAAAATCATGTCCGGGTTGTATAGAGCTATTTTTACGATTTTAGATACAGCTCGCAGAAAAGCCTCGTCCATATTGTAAAACAAAAATGATTTATGAAACATTTCAAGACATACGTCGTAATACATATCTTCTTGGAATGATCTTGGTAGATGATCAATAAACTGAACTCGATCAACACCCTGTATTTAGATTTAATGTTATCATACGTTCCTTCAGCACATTTCTTAAGATGATTATCTACGGGAAATCTTTACCTCTCGATAAGTCCATAGACACTTGTAATAGTGTTCAACCTTGGCAGTAAAAAAGGGTATCATTCCGGCTTGCTCCTATTGTCGGAAATCAGCAAAGTTGCTTAGTATTATTTATCACAAAAAAAATGTTGACTGCGTGTGACAACTTACCAAATGTTTCTTAATTCCATCCACACGAAAGAATAAATCAAACCTTGCTCCGTCCGATTCCAATTGAAAGTTAGTAATTTGACTTGTAAAATATCCATTGAGGAAGATAGCTCCAATCAACATGATAACTATACAGAATGCCATTTCTAATTCCGTTTCCGCATGAAAATCTCCATACCTATTGGAAAAAAAGTACTATAAGCTTCATCCTTTCGAATCCCAATAATTTTAGGCTTACCCGACCGTTGTTACAGTTGCTGTACTGAAATGCGTTGATAAAATGTACAAATCCCTAAGAAAAACGAATGTTGCATATAAAATACACTATCCAATCCCCTCTTTATTTCAACGATACATCTTCATCAATCGCCAGAGATGCGTAAATCAACATACCATGGTCCTTGTCCATAACCTATCTTTTTATCTTTGAAATTCTTGGCCCAAGAAAGGTCTACTTTGGCTAAATGTCTCCATAAAAGGAAGTCTATTGGTTTCTAAAATGATGAACACCGTCATTATTATGCTAACCGTTTGAAACGCTTTAAATCATTAGAAAATCATAGCCCTTCTCACCACAAATACAAGAATGAAAAATATACAGGATACTATGTTGATAAAGCCCAAGTACAAAGTTGCGAAACGCATGATAAATAGAACTTCTTCCGAAAATATACGTAGACTTTCCAAGTAATCTGTAATAAAAAGGAACGATTTCCCAATAAAAAAAAGTACAAGTCCCGTTTATGCTTTCTCATCGCAAAGGGCTTAGCTGTAGCTTATAAAAACAAAAAATTACCGAAGAAGGATATCCCACGGTACAATCTAACAAAGTTGTTGAATCTGTTAAAAAAAAGGAACAAAAAACTTTAAGCTTTCAGTTCGTAAATAAATTCAGGGTCATGCCGATTTTCAAAGTATTTTTAAACCTGAAATAGTCAAGAAACGACAAAGTCCCCAAACTATCCGTCTGGGTTATATAGGCGAAAACAAAATGAGCAGGAATCAAGCTAAACGTATCCGCAATAGCCCACCAGAATTTATAAGGGACTGAAAAGGTCATAAAAATGAATTCATGTCATTAAATACTCTTTCATTTGCATTTCGTTTATGGTTGAGCTCGAAGTGCTTAGGTAGCGTACGTATAAATACGAGGACTTCTGACTGGCTTAGATAACGCCAAATCTCTACTCCAATCCTCATAATCACGTCAACTGTATAGAATACATCCACAACGTAAATGGTGTCCCAAAGTTGCTTATCGAAGGAGGTAAAGAAGGATCCATAGGTCAAATTGAGGTGATGTAAAGCATTCAATAGGTAGAGAAAGACTTCCCAAATGAAACTATAGAGAGCGATCTTCTTGATAAGCCATGGGAGTTTGAGGGGTTCAATTGTGTAAGCTGGAGCCTCTACTTTATTGTGATGTTTATGATGCTTGTCATCAATCACGGTGACCGTTGTCTCGGCTATGGATGGCTTCTTCGGTCTGCCCATCGTATCTAAGAAAGATTGAGTATTTTGGTATTTTTTCACTATTCTTTGGACTTTTAATTTAATCTTATCTGTTTCTGTTGCTAAAAACGCTCAAAACTGTTTGCAGAAGGAGATTATTTTTTTATCAAAGGGAAAGCCCTAGCCCGAGCAAGCTCAATTTTTTAAAAGTTAGTTTTGTTGATGATGATTTGGTTGCTAGGAGTTTTTTTTACATTTATTATCAAAGTCCTGAACCACTTGTAGTCATATGACCTTTGACCTTGGTCCTGAACGGTCATCCTTATTCTTTGTTGTTGGCTTACACCAAGCCAACAACAAAGAAAGGATTCAGGACCTTCATTTCATACTTATGAGTCCATTCAAGGATAAAATAAAACTACACGAGGCTTATTTTCAAATAAGAAGAGTTTAAAAAATTAAAAATGTGAGGATTATGGATGCTTTTTTCATTATCTATCGAGTATTTATTCATTTCCTTTCATATGCTCTCTGAAAAGTTTAGCGTCACAGTTAACCGTTCGGCCTTTTCTAAAAGTAAGAGCTGGGTCTGGGACCTTATCGTTTCCTGTTAGTTTTAACTCATTAAGATTTGGCTAGCTTGTCGTATATGCCCCTCTTTCCACCAGTTTGGTGAGTTCAGGACAACAGGTTCGGTAGTTTGGTCAGTTTGGTGGTACTTGGATTGGAATGGATTTCGTGGTTAGTTGTATGTAGTCTTCTACGCACGTATAGAGCACATCCGTTCGGTGATACTTTGTCTATGACTTCTGCTCAGTCCGTTTGAGGCGAATTACTTCATTCCTGGTTTTCGAAAGAATGGGTTATGGGTATGCTGGAACCTTACACATGTACACACCGAGAAACCTTCCAGGACAGGAAATCCTACTCAATTTGCCCGAGTTTTGTCTACCAGTTTCCAGAGGGTCTCAAGTGGGACGATTAACTAACTCTGCGTACTAGCCCCGTTGTACCTGTTTTCTGGAACGTTGTATTTTTGCAGCGACGAAGAGCAACATGCAATGATGGAGTTTCTAGGCATTTTTGCTGAGAATGACGAGGATAAGTTGGAATACGGACTAGAAAATTGATACATTAACCAAAACAGGTTTGTCAATGGGATTATCGACGGGAAATGAATTTAGCAGAGGTTGATCATTCTTTCAGAGAAAATCCTGACCTACTAAGTTAAATCAATATTATTTGCCCGGAACTACGGATGCACTCCGTCTGAGTCCCATTTGTTCAAGTTGGCCATTGACGGAATGAAGACGAATTTTAGGGAATTTATTTAAGGAATTTTAGAAGTAAATAGTTGGTAAGTAGGGTGATAATAGAAGGAAAATAATATGGACAAAATTATTTAAAAAAAAGTTGCCCTATTTATTTTTATTTTGCAGATGTCACCTCCTAAATTGACTTGTTTTGAATCACCTATTAAAGTACAAGCGGATCAAGACTAGCCGGTATCTGTTGTGTAGAGAGTTGGTTCGGTTGCTGACACCGTTTAGTTTGTATTCTACTAAACATGAATTATTTATTTATTTCATATAAAATTTGCATTTTTCCTTTGAATTGAAATCTGTATAAATGGCCATGGCTAGCAATGTTTGTTTTCTAAATGCAATAATATTCATTTATATTAACAGATCGACTGATCTATTACGGTTTTTCCAAAACTTGCCAGCCAGCGAGCCAGCAATAAAATAACTCTCCAATTTTTCAACCCTTATGTTTAGCAAATTAAATTAATTTACTACTACAACAGTTGCAATATAAAATTATATCGGCAGGATTGCAAATAAAATTATTATTTTGTGTTTCAAAATGAAATATATGGTTTATGTTTGAAATTAAAAGTACTTTAACTATTTATTACCATTAGGACGATCATTTGTATTGCATTGCATTGCATTAGGTTGAGTTTGAGTATGTATGCTTGGCCTTGTAAAAACTGGAACTCACATCTTCATCCTTCCATTTCATCCCATATACCCTAGATTCCATTCATCCATTTCCATATGAAATCGTAGAAAATGTTGTGGACTGTGTGGACGAAGGTTTGGTAACAAGAACAAAATAAACCCTGCATGCTTTTAAACTGAAAAGTTATTTTTTAAATCCTCACCGAAACTCTGCACTAATTTAGTGTTAACGAGCATTACATTTTGACTTTCTACAATACTAAATGGTAAATTTTGCTTCCAATCCAAATGAACTTAGAATTTATTTGGATGCAAATTTGATGATGATTTTTTTAAATTAATGATTTAAGGAATCTGCAGTTAAGAAAGCATTAGGATCCAAAGTTTTCAAACCCACAGGACTTGGTGGGGGTGGTTGTATTTCATCTGGAGCATCTTATGTCACAGATAGCGGAAATGTATTTGTCAAAGTCAATAATAAATCAGGGGTACATCTTAGTATATCTTTAAGATTAAGATTTATATTTAAGCCAGTAAACTGTATAATTACTGAGCTGTAAGAGTTTAGTTAACTATATGAATGCTTTTAAACAAGAAAGCTGTCTATTTTTAGGCTAAATTGATGTTTGACGGTGAAAAGGCTGGACTAGAAGCAATATTAGCTACTGGAGAAATCAAATGTCCAAACCCCTTAATGGTGGTCACTGAAGGTCCAAGTTGCTCTTTAGTTATGAAAAGTCTGGAGATGAAATCGTTAAATTCGGCTCTCCAATCCAAGTTGGGTGAGCAGTTAGCAAGGTAGGGTTAAGGTTTAATGAGATTAACATTTAATGTTAAAATAGATGTATTCATTAAATTACATGATCAGAATGCATCTACATAACAAGAAACTTTTGGAAAAGTCCAAGGGAAATGATGAATTGAGTCAATATACTTATGGTAAGTGGATGATAAGAGCAAGAGTTTTGCAGGGTGCATTTTGCATGATTAAAAATAACTTTTCAGTGTGTATGAATTTGGGCTTATTAGACAATAGTGGTGGAGGTTGTGGAGATGCAGTTTCGAATTGTCGTTCAGTAGCACAAATTGACTATACTAAACCGGTGAAAAAATTTGGGTTTTATGTTCCAACTAGCTGTGGGTTTTTAAGCCAGAATAATTCTTGGAATGACAACTGGACAGTAAGTAACAAAAAAGAAATACGATAATAAAAATGACACCTAGATAAATTAAAAGGTCTGATTCGTCTCATGTTGGCATTAGGATTTTTATGTGAATCAGAAACTGCAACCTCAAGTGGATATGCTATTGGATAAGGTAATGTAAAGTAAGGTCAGGGAGTACTTCTTGAAGAAAAGCTACATATTCTGAATCTAAAAAGGGCACTTGTTAAGGAAACCTTCATGAAGAATCCATACTTTTCAGAAACAAGACAAAGATTTAAAAGATATTTGGCCAAAGTGCAAGTCCAAAATTCAAGAGATTTTAAACCAATTGACTGACCTAACTCCAGCATTAGTTCACGGAGACTTGTGGAGTGGAAACGTTGCTTCAGAAAACAATATTCCGGGTTAGACAATAAGTAGTTTGATAAGATTTAAGAAGACTTTATAAAATGCTTTTTTTGTCACCGTATAACAGTAATATTCGACCCTGCAGTTTTCTACGGACACTCTGAGTATGATTTTGGTATAGCAAATATGTTTGGTGGATTCGGTTCACAGTTTTATGAAAGTTATTTCAAAGTAATTCCAAAATGTCCAGGATTTTCTGAACGACAGGAGATTTATGAGTTGTTCCATCATTTGAATCACTGGTAAGAGTTAATGGATAGTACGTACACTAGGCTCACTCCTCATTACTTTTGTTAAATATTCATTCAAAGATTATTTTAAATTCTGCATTCACAGGAATCATTTCGGGAGTGGATATCGAGGGTCTAGTTTAAGTTTAATGAAGAGAATAACCTGTTTTTCGTAGCATATTTTAATTGCATTAATTTTCTAACGATAATTCTGCCAATGACAATCAAACAGTAGACTTTAATTACTGTTAAAAGTTAATACATTTTTATACATCCAAAGCATACATAAAAATCAACCATATCCTTTTTCTCCTAATTACAATCTTTTCGACATATGCAGTAAAGATATTCTAACCCTGACGTGTTTTCCATGGGTTGCAAATGCATTTGAATTCAAAGAGCTCGTACTGCTTCTGTTATCCTTGACCCTCCGCTTGCTGCTGTAAATGATCGTATTAATATGATGGAATGCGGTCCTTCGATCTCTTTCCTCTTCATCCACATCTTCTTCGTTGTAAATCGTCGTCAGTTCCATAGCGCCTCCGATAATTAGCACGCATAAAATCACAATGAGCCCACATAACGACTGTAAAGGTTAAAAGCATTGATTAGTCAACATTTATTGTAATTAGTGATTGATTTTTTTTAAATCATAAGCTTCAGATTTATAGCAATTAAGTATCAGCTACGACTTACTGCTGCCACTATTTTCATCTGAATCATTTGGCAAGCTGGTGTTTTTTTACTAAACGCTTCCACCATGACCTCTTGATTTGGCCACTTCGTTGTGTCAAAACCGTTACTCTCAGCAAAATGGATAAATGCATTCGCAGTTTTGAATTTTTTATCTACACACAGTCTTAAAATTCGGCACTCTTTGAATTTTGAGGATAGTATAGAGTATTCGGTGTCGAAGTCATAGGCCGATATGGGTATTAAAACTCCGGCAAAACCTAGGAGAAACATGACCGTTCCTTGTACCGCTGCTGCCTTTAATTAAGAAACAGCGCATTAGTAATTCCAGCATTTACATTACTTAGCAATGAAATTGATAAGTTAAGCATTGACTTGAGATTTCACTCACCCATTTAGTTTGATACTCGTAATTGCTGGACACACAAGCCAAAACCAAATGAGATACTAATAGAATCAAGGACGATCCTGTGAGGATTAAGGCTGCTTTTTCCATTACAGAGTCTCTATTCATATGCTCTCTGAAAAGTTTAGCGTCAGACGTAACCGTTCGGCCTTTTCTAAAAGTAGTAGAAGCTAAGACCTTTTCGTTTCCTTTCAGTTTTAACTCCTCAAGGCTGGAATTGGCTAGTTTGTCGTATGCCCCTCTTTCCATGAGTTTGGTGAGCTCTAGGCAGGGTCGGTAATTTGGTCGTGGGTTCTTGGGATGAATTTCGTGGTTCCATTTGTAATCTACGTACAGAGCATATCCTTGTAGAGCTATTGTGGCCAGAATCAAAATCTAAAATGGGAGGTTTAGAAGTAGTTTTTTAATGAGAGGTATTATAAAATTGATAGATCCTAATTTCAAGTGATAATGCTGTAAAATGAATTATTTACAATTTGAAATAGTTGTATAAACGCTGGTCGTTTGGTGTACCCCATCTCAATCTCAAGGGTTAAAAGAAATTCGTTTTTTTAGATTGATTGATATTTCATCAACAATAAACTTGGGAACACTACAGGGATATGTCTATTTGATCCTAGATTTGTGTCCATTTGGACTGTTTCGAGAATGCTTGTATTTTATCGTCTTGGAAGGGTGCTTGAGCTGTCAAGGAAATCAACGCGCTGCTGCTATGCTATAATGGTACAATGAAGCGTGGTTCAAAGATTGTCATCACAAAAAATTAAATTGAAAGATCCTGTTTTAATATCTCCACTCTCCAAAGATTAACGTGGGACTACCTCAAAGAATAATTTACTAATAGGTAAAGGATTTATTTCCAGAAATAAATCAAACAAACCAGATTATGCATGACCTGACTAGGTTTATATAAGTCATCCACAATCAACTAAAACCCTAACCTGTGTTACCGTGACCGTAGGGTTTTAGTTTACAACAATATAATTCTAAATCGTCTAAGACTTCAGATCTGAAACATTTCCTTTCCAAGGTACAGAATAATTTTGAATAGTTAAATTTTTATATCGTTTTAAAACAACAGGTATTTTAGAACTAGTCGACTCCTCATCCTCCGAATCATCAGGATCTTTTGTCGAATCTTCAATCTCAATAATTTCTACCCGAGATACATCAAGAAATAAAGGGTTGAGGTGGTTTATTCCGCGGACAATGTCAACCTCATCTTTTTCGTCTAAAAGTTGGCTTTTCTTCCTAGGCCTTTCTCCATTTAGGCGGATCTTATCTTCATAAAAGGCCTTTTCTATTTTACTAAAATAGAAACCGGCATGATTTATGATTATTGTGGTTTAAAAACATGTAAAAATGGATATTAATTTACGCAACCTTTTTGAAATACCAAGTCCAGCCTTGATAACAGTGTCTAACCGAGTTGTAGCTATCTTGACCTTCAAAATTTTGTCCCCCTTGCCCATACTTTCGTCCTCGACATCTATTATCTATTATTTCAGCAAAACATTTATTTTTAAAATGCTATTTTACCCTATTTAATACCCAATTTTGATCTAAAAACTGCTATTTTTTAGTACCTGTTTTGCAAAGCGTCTTATACAACTCGTCGTAAACTCTCTGCAAATTATCTGTCCATGAAAATAATGATCGCCAACTTCCGGTACTTCAATTTCAATCCCCTTTTTACAACAGCGACCATTCCTATTATTCATTGGCATTCCGGTATGCGGTAGTTGATGATAAGATGATGTAGCAGATAACTGCGCTAATTTCGGTGTTATCGGTCTGGATAAGATGGATAATACACGACGAGAGGTTAAGTTTACTGGCACACTCATGATAATCATTGTAAATTGTTAGTTTTTGCAAAATATGAAAATATGAAAATTATATAAAGGAACGGCCGGAAAATACTTCCTACGTTTCTTCTAAAAATAAACAAATTACAACAATCCAGTCCAGTGCAAATTTTTATAAATTGTAACCAACTGAATCTACATTTTTCACTGCAAGTTTTTAAATTGTAAATAGGAAGCGTAAAGCGGACCATATACCTATCTACCGTTTCGTACGAAATTATTCACGAACTTGCTACTTTTATTAGCCGAACCTAAATCTGTACAATTTGTTTGGGATCCCGCTGCATCCATAGGCCGTTTGTTCCATTTCATTCTTCCTATAAAAATGCATGTTTTTCAAGGAAACTGCTTTCTTAAATTGTAATTTAATGTCTGGAACTCTTCTAGCTTCTTCAGTTATTTATTATATAATTTATTAACATTAAAAATGTAATTTCGAAATATGTTTTTTCTGCAATTTTTTAGAATAAGCAGCTACTTCTGGTATAATTTTACATAAGGGATCGTAAGGGAATGCGAGGTTTCCTGATGTGTCTCGTGTCTGTCTATGCAAGGTTTTTTGTATCATGAAATGTTAAGTTTTTTTTTTAGTATGAGTACCGTATTTCCCGATTTCATTCCCCCCCCCCGAAATAATTCCCCAGGGGGTTCGGGGCATTTGAAAAAATAATTCCCCAGGGAAATTAAATCGGGAAATATGGTAGGTTAATTAGTGGTGGTGGGATGATGATTATTTTTTAATTTTAAACTACCCTGCCTAGTTGTGAATGGATTTTGAATGAGTTTATCAGACTCTAAATTATAAAATTACAGTAGTTAATTCAGTAATTGTTTGAATTAGAAATTATAGGGGCTTTTTTTTTATAATTCCTTGTGGAGGTTTAGATGATAAATATGTTAGAGTATGGATGATAATTATGATGTACATTATTTAGGATTTATTTTTTCATCAAATGGATAAAATGATTAAGAGTGCACAAATTTCATATTAATATTGTCTTTTAATAAATATGAAGCGATTTTGAAGTAGTTTAAGACGAGAAAGTTAAGTTGTTTAATCAGGGAGAAAGCAGCAGTGACCCTGGCTTGATCCCTCTTTCTAATTGATTGTAGTATTGATGCATACTAACTTAGGGATTTATTTTTGGATAGTGAGTTAAATAAATAGTTGGTGTGGAGTCAGTATAGTAAAGTTGTAATGAGAGAGTTAGAAAATAAAGAAATCATTTTGTTCAGAGTAAAGAGAAGGGGTAAATGGCCCAGATAAGTATTTATGGATGACGGAACTATGTCACTCTTGTCAATCGGGGTCATCTCTATTCACCTAAGTTGGTTAGGTTTCTAATAACTTTAGGGATTTTTGGGTAAAACACAATTACAACTATACTACTTTACATTAATGTTAAACCAGCAGTTAAACATTATCATCTAGGATTGAAGACAAGCAAAGCAAGTCTCATTACTACTTTGATCCAGAGTGTTTTAACTTAATTTTGACTGGTTTTAATACGCAGTGCACTAATTAAGCTTAGAATACGATGCATGACATGTAAAGTTAAGATTATATACAAACAATATACTGATAATGCTGCTTGTCTGTAAATGCAGGAGAAGGTTTAGATAGATTCTGATTTTGGCGATGTGCATACGATTTCGAATTTGTGAAACTCTCATGCTAAAAATTAGAACTTCCTCGCCCAATCCATCCGCTCATTATTCTCATTTTACTGCACAGCTTGCTTTTCACCTACACAGTTTGCTATTTTCATTTGTTCTTCAGTTTATTAGTAAATTAGGCAGGATTCTTACTTAGGAAAACAGGAAAGCTTTGTTCATGTATCACATGCAATAAAAATTAGTTACACTAATTGAAACTTCAGAACTTTCAAACAGGAAGGGAAACAAAATTACTGAATGCCTTTCCACTTTTTAGGTCTTTGTCCTAGTAAAATAAATAATTTAAAATGGGAGATCCTCTACAGATTTTTTTAGGTTATTACATTACAATTTGTACACTACTCCGTCCATGCGAACAAAAAGGATTCCTTAGTTCCCTATACGACTTAAAGTGCATAAAAATTAACTGAAATGATAAAGGAAACGAATCCAAGACAAAAATTATGGGATAAATTCATGCGAAAATTTTTGATAGCTTTTTTACGGACGGGTGGCCAAATTCGCGAATCTTCCACCCTCTGACAAACTAAGTATTCTGTGGTTAAACTCAAAAATAAATGTCATCCTCTGAAATCACGGTTAATTTAACGACTAAGCATCTTTTAAACTCTACCAGCACAGCTACCTACTACACCCATGCAAATGCCAATAAGACAAGTTCAAGTTTACGCTTAGCAAAGCAAAGCCCAGGGTGGAAATGACATGTCAAAAGTAACAGAGGAAGCCACTGCACTGGGAAAAAACTCTTGAAAAATTAAACCAAGTCATAAGTATTCACTTATTTTTACAAGAAGATCAGGCGAGGTGGGTTAATTTTGTGAGGTAGGCAGGCAGGCAGAGAAATAATAAAACTTTAACCCAAAACGATGATGAGAATAAAGGCTTAATCGTGGAGTAAACGATGTAAAGCATTTTATTGTATAAGGGGAGGATACCGCTACTCGTAGTCGCTGGGTCGGAGAACTCAATTTAGTAGAAAATTGCTACTTTTTAAAAACGATTTAATGCTCATAAAGCACGCGAGAGGTTTAAGTTTAGTGAGTCGGTCAGATTTAAATTGAGATGCAAGAAATCACAAGAAAATAAAATAAAATAGGATGCGAAAAGGGTTTGTTAGAACTTTAATGATACGGAGGATGACTGTAAGTAGTCTTGTGGCACGGGTTTTTAGCATGCTTCATGTTTTTGACGTAGACCTAGGCCTATGCAGGCATGATAACGGCAGATAAAGCAAATTGCAAATTTAAATTAGCTTTTTTAGTGAATTCATGCTTTGCAAAATAAAAAGCAATAAATAATGAAGCTTATCGGTTATAGAAATATCTTTTCTAAAATTGAGAGATACCTTAAGAAGAATCTAATTTTCTAGGTTAAGCATAATAGTCGCTTGAGCCACTATATTTATATGCGTCCTGCCAATTTGAAATACTTAGGTGAAAATATGACAAATGCATTTTTCACGTTTTAGTAACCTTTTATTTAAAACCAATAAATTAAGATCTAACATACTTAAGTTTATAACCAAGTCCCAGATCATTTAGAGGACTTTGTCGTGCTCAAGTTCACGACCAAGTATGAACATATTTTATTGAGG
>JAQFZX010002231.1:0-20672 GCA_034682405.1 Hydroisotoma schaefferi | reverse complement strand
TGTGGGTGTGGCTGTGGGTGTGGCTGTGGGTGTGGTAGGGAATTCCGGTAGTTTTTACAGTTTTAAAACTCATTAATACCTATTTTCCGTGGTTATTTTTATATATTTATATATTTTTACTTCACAGGGTGAGGAAAGAGATCAGTGAAGGTGATTGCAGTAGCATAAAAGATTATGAAGCGTTCCAGTGGGAGTGGTTCCGAGGTTTTGCTTACCAGCCCCGGAGACCGGGGTCAGCGAGACCTGATTTACTCCGTGTTATCCTTGATAACCTTCCCGGTAGTTTGCTACCTATCCCTTTCCTGGTTATCCTCTTTTGACCTCTTTTTAGACCACATTAGTCAAAATCGTGAGCTCCCTTGGTCAGTAATCATATTCAGTTTAGCCTGCGAGGGATTTAAACTATGTGTAGCGATAGCCATGACCCCAACAGCCCAATTGATCAACCCCTTGTCAACCGCTTGGGTCAGTAGTGGGGGAGCTGGTGGGGGCAAGTTATATAATCCGAAGCTCCCCGTTTCTAGGAAGGATAAGGAGTTTTCCAATGGGAAGGGTGGGCAGCCCTTTCAAAGGGTTAGAGGAGCAGGATTTATTATATTGAATTACATTTTTTATTTAGGGTATTTAAAATATTATTATATTTTTGTTCGCAGATTGTCGAAATTTTTAAACTGGGTTGGAATTTCCTCCTTGCTTGTGCCGTTTGTCATGTTTTTATTGTTCTCTTTGGAGCTGCAGTTATCGAGTGAGTATTTTAGCTTCATATTTCGAAATACTTAATCCAAGATCTTATGTATTCTTATGTTTTTATTTATTTTATAGAAACTTTACTCTAACCCTTCAACTCAGTATGCTTGTGACCTGCTGGACATTCTTTCCCCTGTGTTTGGTCATTCGCCCTGATCGTATCTTGGTTGACTTGGCTTATCTGAGGTAATTCAAACATTATCTTTATTGATTTCTTTGTTGAGAGGCGCAGCTTGACATTTAAATTGTAATTTTAGCATCTGGAACTGCCAAGTTGAAGTAATTTCCCGTGCAAAATGGAGGTTTCTACTAAGCCTGGCTGGAACGATGGTTGGAGCCGTGTTCATTCCTTTAGATTGGGACAGACCTTGGCAAAAATGGCCGGTTCCTTGCCTCCTTAGCTCGGCCTTTAGTTATAACTTTATTAATTTACTCATTGCCATTTATCTTTTTTCAAATAGTTACTGTTCCAACTTTAAGCTATGGAATCCTTTTAAAAACCCGAGTAAAGTTAAGAACTTTTAGCCATCCCAGACTGAACTAGAACTAGATAAATAGCCAGTGTTTTATTTATTATGTGAAATGCAGTTACCAAAAGTGCATTAGTTATTGAAGTTATGGGTTTTCTTAAAGTTTTTTTTATACCTATGAGGAAACTGTTTCCTTTGTGTACTGTATAGTAAAAATGCAGTTCAAAAATTGGCAGTCGACCGGTGCGCCGCATGCATTGTATTTATTTTTTATCACATAATAACTTTATTTCAACTTTTTACGCATATCTCACTCCATCATCCATGGACAGCTTGTACAAGGTTCTTCCAGAAATCTTGCAGCTTGTATTTATAATACACATATTACCATAAAGCTAATTAATTATAGAAGAGAACGAAGGTAAGATTTTAGTCGTAGATAAATAGCATGACCTATCGTGTATGATTGTACGACCTGTAGTCAAACGACTTTTAGGCGCAACGCTTGCCTAGGCAAACATTTAGGTACGACGACTTCCAGGAAAAAGACATGCAGGCAATTTTTTTCAGAACGATTTGTAGGCAATTTTTTTTTCAGAACGACGGGACATTAATAAGATGCGAAGATTATGATGCAAACTGAGGTAGTGTAAGAAATAAAGAGTACAAAGAAAGCTAATAATCAATGCTGATAAATATTTCTGGTTATAATTCTGGAATAAGATTGTTTCTGTTCACTTGGGTTCCAGTTTTTAGTATGGAAATGCCCATGTGCATGCATGAATAGTAAGCAGCATCCAGCAGTTATTATAGAAAACAGCGTTAAAAAAAGAGAACGGTAATGCCATTAAGAAATTGCATGCAAAAGTAAAAAGAAAGCCAAAAATTCCAAAACAGGTAGCAGTAAAAAAGAGCCAATGCTGTGATAGTGCTAAATATGAAAAGCAAGTCGGATGGAAATGTACAAAACAAGCATTGGTTAAGTTGCCAATTTCATGTTTACTTTTACTAAACCTTGTGAAGAATAATAAGATTGTAGCCTTAATGAATACTAAATCATTTGAGTCCAATGGAAAGGGGATTAAAATAAATTTCAAAGACCCAATAGTTCCAAATCTTTTGTACTTGTACTTCTACATTAATTGATCAAAAAAACGTTCATATCATAATAAAATGTCATTTGAAATGAAAGCAGTGAACCGATCTAAACTTTGTGTTGTAATTTGTATGCGTACTTTTCAAATCATTATGGCCTCCCCAATTTCTACAACTACTGCATAGACCTTACTGTTTACTCTCTCTACAAAGCCATTTTTAAAATAAGATACGCAAAACTTTACTTTCAAAATAGCAGAGATCTCAAATAATTTGTGGTCGCCATGAAAAACCTCACGCACCTTACAGTAAGCAAGCAGAAACCATTGGGATCAGTATTTGAAGCACTTTTAATGAAGTCCAGGGGTTGCCTAAGTCTTTTGCCTAGAAGTCGTTTTCCTAAAAGTCGAGGGGTCGCCTAAAAGTATTTTGCCTAGAAGTCGTTTTCCTAGAAGTATATTTCCTACAGGTTGGACTACCATGTAATCCTCTAGTATGCTGTAGGTAGGTATGTAGTAAAGTAAGCGGACATTAACTTCTAACACTTGTTGACATCAGGGGGTGTGGTCAGATACTCATCGGCTCTTTTGTGATCGTTTAAAGCCTTTAATGTGTACGTATCATGGGGAAGTTCAGACTTTCTTCTTAGAAGGGGCTTCTCTTTGTTCCGCGTCCCAACAGCCTACAAATACAGAGAAATTTGCTATCAGTGTTTCGAATACGCATAAATTGTGACTTAACTCAGTACTAAAAAAACTCTACAAGATGTTTAAGTTAAAATATTACCTCATGTGAACCGGCTTCCATCCGCTCATATAAATTGATTTCATTCATCTCCGCCCCATCTGCATCCGTGTAGGAATAAATGCTGTCACAATAATTAAGCTGCGTCACGGAATAACTAGGATTGGTCGAGGCTAGCTCCTCAATTTTATTCCACATGCTATCTCGCTTGTTCAACTGTTCCCGTTCCTTCATTCGCTCACGCTTGTAATTCTGGGTACACTCGTCAAACAATTTTTGATTGATTTCCATAAAGAGCTTCAAGGCGTTGTAGATTAGTCCATGGATAGTTCTACGACATATAAATAAGTTCATTCATTAAAAACCCTGTTCACAGAACTTTTAATAAGTTATTCTCTAAGCACAACAGTCTTACTTGTTCCAGTGAGTTTTAGAATTTCGGTAAAGCGCCGGAAACATGATTGGAAGTATCTCTGCAGCATTATCACTGATTAGGGACATGATGTACTCATTATTCCAGTAATAAAGAGCTCGCTCAGCGACCTAAAGCCCAAAACAAAACATGTTGAGGTAAGGTTTCCACTTTCCACTTTATACAGTCGAAGTCACTTGCTATCACCTTTTAAAAACTTTCATTACCTGAAAATGTGGCGATGAGACGCATCTAGCTAGTTGCCTAAATAATGGCTTCATAACCTTACGGAATTCAGCCGGTTCTATAACATCTAGAATTTCCTCCAACTCGTTGAGGAACATTACCTAAGAAATAAATATAATGTATTACTACTTCCACCTTAATACTTAATAGTCAATCCAATTAAAACCAAGAAATAACTAGGCAGGCATGTGGAATTTTACTTCTTTAGGGGAATGGGTTTTTGGCCAAAACTTCAGTAGGCTCATAATAACGGGTTCCGTTAGGGCAGGATCCTTTTCCAAAAACTGAACCACGCAATAAGCCAACTGAGGATGATAGACGGACAGACACTTTACTTTGTGAAGGGGCAGTAAAACCTTCAACAGAAAATTCTTGTGCTCCTCCTTAAGCGGCAGAGCGAACCCATTTATTATGCTGCGGACAATTAAAGAATCCAGTAAATTACCACTGTCACCACAGTATTACTGACTGTATTCTTATACTACAATAGCTGAAATGAACAGTTCAATTTAATACATAAATAGCCGTTTTCTACCTTCCTAAAATTTCTAGTAGCTCAGCAATCCCGTTGTGATGTTCCGTTTCGTAAATGAAACGGTAGAAAATGTTGTTAATTTGTTTCCTAATGTAGGCTCGGAGGTTGAGAAACTTCCCGTAAATTCTATGCAGAGTCGTCTTCAGAAAATCTCGCTCTCTAGGATCCTCAGAATCAAATAATTCCAACAACTAAACCAACAAAAATCCTTAATTAAACTAATACTCCCTTACAATCATACTTTTAAAGACGCGTTCTTTGTTTTTTTTTACTTATGAATATTCTTTAATTAACTCACCTGAAGAACAAACTTTTGGTCAATATGTCTCTTGGCTATACTGGGCTGGAAATCGGGAGACTCTACAAACCTAAAAGTAACACATAAAACACCTAGTTTTAAAGACTTCCTTTTACTACTAAGAAAAACGCCATGCTTAGTTTTACCTTAAGAAAAAATCATAAACTAGTTGAAGATGTGGCCAAGCCGCTTCAAGCGTTGGTTCATCTTCTTCTGGATCAAAGTCCGCTCCGTTTGGATTTGACGAGGGGGGAAGCGCACGAAAAAGGTTGACTGCGAACTATAGATAAAAATCAATTACACCACCCACCACTATTATTACTGTATTTATCCTTTGCACGGAAACATTTAAGAAGAATTTCTAAAAAAAAACCCTCGTCCCTTGACCGTTCCCTACCATGCAAACAGCTTCCGGGTAGATGGGATCCGTGATGACTCCGCGTTGGGTGGTAATGTACTCGACCATTTCGTGCAAAGCGCATCGCTTAACTTCCTTATATTTGATGTCCGACAGGGGGTCTGCCACGAAATCAAAAAGTACCCCACATTGTCGCAATTTTTGAATAAAAAGTTCTTCCCTTTCCGACGCCGCCGCATCTAAAACAAACCACATCCACAGATTAACATTGGCTTTTTACATGGCAATCTCTCGTCCTAAAAGCAACATGTTTCATAAAAAAAACTTTCTGCCATTTATTTCTACCTTCTACATAGCTCTTGTCCCCTTACATGAAAAAGACTAGCCAAACTTAATAAATCGAACCATCTGCTCTGAACGCCCCAACCCCAACGCCTACGTGGTTTTTATCATAGTCCCTTTCCATTTATTTAAGACACTATACAACATACCCAATCTTACAAGTACCTAACTAACTGACCTATCCACAGATGCTTTGAATGTGACCTACGCAGTTGCCTAACCATAATTATATTTTCATCCAATCTAATCCTTTCTCGAACGACGATAAACTTTATGAAGTAGAAGAACAAACAACATTGCCAAGTGAAAGATCAAACGTTCACGTTTCTGCAAGAGGCAGCTCTTCCTCTGCCGGTGAAAGCAAAACCCTCATTAAAACTCAATTGCTTCAAACTTCAAACGACGTGAAACGAAGAACTTTCTGATACCCAAAGCCAATAGCAATACCGACCGATACTACCTTCAGCCTAGAGTCCAGAGTACACCTCTTCTTATATATGAAAAACCTACCTGTTTGCCATCGCATCACGGTCTTTGATGCCAGTAAAGTCAACTAAATCAAACATGCCCAACCTACGTAAATAGTCGATGAGCTTTTTCAAGTGACTAAAATACTTTCTCGGAGGTCCTTTCCTTCCATTTCCTACCTCATTAAAATAAACCACAGGCTTTGTACCCGTAGAACTTTAATCAGTAAATAAACTGATGTTGTTATGTTACATATTAAAAACCCTAACCAACCCAAGACTACACATATCCCTTCATCATATTTACCCCTTTCTTTTGAGGTATTAATACATTTATTTGCAAACGCTAGGTTATGTTTGCACTTTTGTAACATCTCTACTACACGTTTTCTCCATACTTTCTCTACCTATTTATGGAGCTCAGGCCTGGTATATAGAAGCTCCAAAAACGCATATTGACTCTTTTATTCTGCCATCATTATTAAACCCTTATTCTATTCCTATTTAAACAACTCTATCTAAACACGGTCATTATTTGACTAATACGCCATAGGTAAATAAAATCTCACTAAACGATTTGCCTAGTACATGCCAATCTAATCTAATATCTCAGACAGTTGTACTCTGACAACTGCATAATTTACTGCAATTATTATTATCTTGGGTTTGGGGACGTCGAAAAGCACACTAGTCAAAACTTATCTATCCTATTCGACAATAAAGCTCTATTTAGACATTTTATTATATTCTTATTTATTAGCAGTTGCAGTAGTATTTAGGGTTATTATTATTTTATTATACGGATCCATACAGCGCAGCGCTCGCTCTTTGATACCGAGACGGACGCTGAGTGACAGTGACACTGATTACTCTTCATCTTCTAGTAACTAGTTTTTGGGCCTAAGCTAGGTGACAGAACTGAACCTAATTATTTGGTCATTCGTACATTTTAACTCCTTGCAAATTCATGAGTATCAGCGACTACACGCTAATACTTCACTCCTGTCGAGGTTCATTCATATAGGGTAGCATACATTCATGTAACTTATTTAATCGTCAGTAGACTTTTACAGGCACCTACACAATTTTATCTCTATAGCTATCCACAATAGAATAAAAACAGCGGTGGACTTTCTACTATTTTTTTAAATTTTACCAAGCCTGTACCTTTGAGTAGGGGTAAAGGCCTAAGTTCCCGATTTTGCGACACGTTGAACCTGGAAGAGCTCTGCCTTTTATCCTTCTTTAAATACGGAGGTCCCGAGTATTTTATTTTGTTGATCGGTGTCGGTGGTGGTGGTGAGGTCTTGTTATTTGATACATCTTCGTTATTGTTTTTACTTCCACTCTGCAATCATAAAAACAAATACAAATACGTCAAACTAAATCTCTTTTATTTATACAACATAGAATAAATTTTAAGCAAATAGAAACAAAGTAAAGTAGGAGGAAAGAGAAATTAAAAGAGTACCAAGACTCGAGCTTTACTTCACATGAAAGATGAAAAACTTAAATGTATATGTTCAAAACAGCCACTGGAAGTCTAATTGAAACTAGGATTCGTGCCAGATAGATCCCTACTCAACCTTTAAGCTTCCTTTGACCAAGTACCGTATTTCCTGTTTTAATTCCCCTGGGGCTTTATTACTTCAAAGGGAAAATGAGAAATTCAATTAACATGGAAAAGATAGGACTTATAACATGGAAAGGCAGGGGGAATTAAACCGGAGTGGGAATTATTCCAGGGGAGGAATTAAAACGGGAAATACGGTAAGTATCCACTTAAAGACGGGCTGTTGGAGAAAGGTTAAATGTGTTTAAAATAAGCTTCAAAAAACCCTGGAGGGTACATGACTTTTCCCCCATAACTTGTTTTTAACAAACAAAGGTCTTGCATTAAGAAGAAACTTTCAATTTCATTCAACATCACTGAATCCCTTCGGGTCATAATATTAAGCAACCTAGTCCTTAAGACCGAAGTTTCTAAGAAAGTTGCTTAAACTGAACGTCTACATGGTATCAAGTCTGGTAAAAAACCAACAACGAACTCTGAATATAAAGAAACTGCGTTTAAACTTTAGGTTCAAGAAGATTCACTCAAATAAAAACTTTCACCATACGCCTAAAGGAACAGGTCCGAAAAGTTTTCATGTCATCCCCACGATAAAATCCCTTTTTGTCCTAATTCATTCCCTTCCTAGATTTCCTAACTTTTTTTAATATTGAGGACAAAGTTTTTTATAAACAAGTTTTAAAAACTTAAAACAGCAAGCTTTCTCTCTCAATGTTTTACGTTACGAAAGGTTTAGATTTATATTTATAGAAAGAATCGAGTCCCATAATGCATGTATGTATTCTTGATAATTCCACTTTAACCATTAAATTTGCTTCAAGATATTTCTATTTATTACGCCTTGGTGAGTTCTTTTTGGGTCCCTCTGATCTGATCTCATGCCGGACTGTACAGTCACGTAGCCAATGCTTGAAATGTTGATATTAATATTACTAATTCATGGGACTTTATATCCTATCCTGATGTACGCCGTTATAATAATAATAAAAAGCAAATAACCTCGCTCGGTCGCACTCTGTATACCCAACGAAGAAAGGAGTTTTATACACAGATACTGAATTATATCATCTCATCTCATGGTGAGATTGATGGTTGTGTCGTGGTCTTGCCGTATCGTTTTACTCTTTTACTCTACACATCTCAAAGATAATCCACTCAACGAAACGAGGACCAAGGAGACTTGACTAAACTACACAATATAAAGATATTGTGATCGTGAGACCAAGATGATGATCCTATTTCTTACTCAAACAAACGCTTCCTTGCTTTCCCTCACTTCCATTTTCTATTACCGTGTGGGTGACTTTAAGATAAATCTAGTGGATATACTAACTTACTCTAAAGCACCTCGATAAGCCGAACGTTTCAAAATCGAAATGACAGATAGGGAAACTGTTGATGGACTCTACATATAGAACCAAGGCCAGAAGCTGGTGATTTTCTTGTTTTTGATTATTAAAATAAGAATACACTCAGCCTTCCTTGCTTCAATTGCAGTAACAAGTCAGGAATCGGTCGGTTAGAATTCTGATGATCGAGGAAAATGTACTTACAATACTATAATAACACTCAACACGTAACCCTGCTTTGTTTTCCTATTTATTGACTACAAGTGGGTGGTTTAATTTTATTATTTGGCATACAACACACAGTTTTTCCCCGCCTGTCCAAACCAACATACTTTCACCAAAGCCTGAAGCTTTCTTTCCCAAATTTTCCTACTTGTATCCCTAAATCTCTGTACATTTTGGTAGCCTATACGTGGTTGAACCTTACATTTACTCAGTAGAAGGTATCGATATCTTAAGACAGTTTGGGGAAAGTACCATTACTCTACATACAGTGTACAATTTGCTTTCTCCTCGTCTAGTTTAACTACTTACTTACACTTGAGAGAAACAAGTAAAGAGAAACGATACCGACCTACAAAACTCTAACCCCTTGTTATCTTTCAATTTTAAGTGGTCCAATATTTACTTTCCAACATCTACAGGGCGGCTCACTGACACCGAACCCATGAATCTTCACTTCCCCTTCGAACGCTTGGGAACTTAACCAATTGAAGTATGTTAGAGATAGTTTATTTTCATCTGACCACCACCTTTATGTAATCCCACCGGGACTTCGCTTCAGTTCGGATTGTTACAAAGTCTAACCTACTTTTCGGAAGATTTAATGAGATACGGCAAAGTATAGTGTGGAGTTTATCTGATGTCCTTCAGGGACGTTTGTCTAGTGAGAAAATTATAGACTTCTCTGTTACGACCGAATGCATGACCATCTATCTACCGATGTAAAATTATTGCATTCTACTACCTGGCGGTAGTACTACCTTTATAAATGCTACTTTCTTATAAGAACTGTAAAAAGTTTGGAAATCGAGCAGATGTGCGTTTAATATTTATAGTTAATGCGGTTGGCTCTTCTGGTGAAGGCAACAGGTTGACGTTGAGCGAAAAGTTTTTATGAAACTTAACTTTCGCCCAACCCCGTTCCGCCTTCTTCCAAGTTTAACGTGCAATAGCCGATAGGGTTTCCATCTCCATATGGGTAGTAGCGGAACAACATGTTACACCCTCAATCGTCAATCCACCCACAGATTACGAGTGAACCCCAACTTGCAAAAATAAAACAGAAAGATAGTTTCAGCGAAACCCACAGAAACTTAGCCGGCTAGGCAGTTTTAAGGGTTGCAGACAGACGTCCGGACGTCCCCCAAATCGATAATATTTTTTACTCTAGAAGGTTGTATTGCATTTTGTTAGAGGATTTATGGGATTCACCCGGATCGTTCTTTGTCACTTGGAACTTTTAGACAGACTGGATGAAGAACTGTATTTAATCAAAATTCTAAATCCACCCAGGCTTACTTCCTGTCACTCACTCCATATAGCTTTCTTTTATAATTGGATAGAATGGAAATCTTTGGACTAAACTGGAACTAGAAACAACACTAGACTAGATACCTTAAAGACATCTCTGTTTTTATTACTCATTTGCGGTTCTTCAATCCTTTCCTTCAATATCCCATAACTAAAAATTGCAGATGTACTTTTAATTTTATTTAAAACAGATGCTTGCTTGCTACCTGTTTTTCATCCTCTTCCAGCTCCGTTTTCATCTGATCTAGCCCTTTATTATTATTTACCGTTTCTTTAAGCTGATAAAGACGTATTGTAATTTAAGGAGTTTTTAAAGAGAGACTCCATTAATTACTAACTTTGGCTATAACCATAAAACTCATTTTATCCTCACTGCTCTGTGAAATATCTATATTTTACTCTCTTATGGATATATTTCCCTCACCATAATGTATTATATAAACACAGGCGATAACCTTTGACATTTATTATCCTGTATTATACACACAAACATGAGCTTCTACACACACGTCATCGTCATCATACGACATCAGCTCAGTTCATTTATCAAACCTTGTTATCAATATCATCAAACTTTTACTATGTGTGCAGAAATGGAATATTTCCGCCGCAGTGGCAATAATAAAATAATAAAACTAAAACCAGAGCTAACAAAACAAAGACATGGAGCTTTTATTCATTTTAGTAGTAGCAGTTCCAAAATTTCATAGTAAACTTGGTGGCCAAGTTCGTAGTGGCCACGAAAAAAAATGAAACTGCACATCAAGCAAATGTAAAGGGGGATGTAACTCTATCTCTACTCTGTTCTAAATACTCAATATCCGGGTCGAGCAAACTTAAGGGAATTAAAACAGCAAATATAAATTTGTACACGGAATAAATTTTTGCATTATAAAGCAGCTGCCGATCTTAACTCCTAAAATTAAATTATCACTTTCCATAATCAAATCAAATCATCGTTAATATCAGAGCAAACTTTCCACAAGAATAGCCGTCTATAATGTATATTTATACTACACCAATACTCAGTGCCTGACGAGACAAGCGATTCGAAAATGTTGTTTGTGCATTTTAAAAAGTACACACAAGACATGCAAAATAAAGTCGAGGTTGTATTGCAATAATTATTAGCAAGGACTTTATTTCTGTTGCTTAAGTCGCAACTCACAAATAAAACTTTTACTCCTGCAGCTTTTTATTTAAACTGCAATGCATGCATGCTACTGACCAACAACACTATAATATTACCATTTTAAACATCCTAATGCATGTTATGAGTACTCATGAATTAAAAATTAAATACTGCATGGGAAAAAAACCAGTCAGTAGCTACTCGGTAATCTACAGTTTACTACTGTCAACTGTATGCATAAATATCAACAATGCATTTAGTTTAACTGGCTGCATTAGGTCAGATATTTCCATCTAACTAACATTAAACCAGATAATACGGGACATAACTAGGACCAATAGCAATAGGACGAGAGTATGATAACAGCCTTTGAAGCCTTGTTTTTAGTCGTCTACCGAAAAAATGATTAAATTAACGACGGTAGTTAACTAAACCGTACACAAATTAAATTATGCCCATTGCACTATCCATCCACTAACGAACTTTTAGTTAATGCAGGCTCAAGGAACTCAAGGCTAGCTTCAATATTTAATAGTGACACAATATGGTTGGTACGTGTCTACAACAGATGCATAAGCAGTTGTTCCGAGTTACTTTACTTGTGCACGACTAGTTATTTTAAGCTATAACACAAATAAAGACAATAGAATATACAACAAAAAATTGGGGACATGATTGAAACACCCACAAATAAAGTAAGCTCCGCGAAAGGGTCAAACTTCCACTAAAATATTTGGATCTCACTCGCTTACGACTGATGACTGATGACTTTGATGACGCATAAACGTCAAAAAATTATCACCTGATAAACTCGGGTCGAGTTTACGCTAGGCCGTTTAAGATACCGAATTTTTATGAACGAGCAGCTATAGAGCTATCTTAGCTGTAGTTAAGTTATATGAATCATTGACAATTATGAGAACTTTGTACAAACTTTTGCGCTTGGTCAAAAGCCTCGCTGGGTCAGCAAAAGGGCCATATTCATCTAACAACTTTGAGACTTTTAATGTATTGATTGCTACTTCAACTTAACAGGAACAAACGCAAAAATAAAAGCACATGACCATTTAAAATAAATGACATTATAATATGAGGAAAAATGGCTTCTCACAAAATGTCTTTATAACTGATCCCCGATGAACCCGAAGCACCTGAGAAACTATCACTTCAGAGTTTTATTGGTATTGTTCACCTGTTTGTAGGTTGAAACCACTAAGAGGGTTTTATAACGGGCGACAAGTATCACAGTCGGTAAGGTTTTGATTCAAGAAATATAGCGACCAAATAACAGTTCACAGGTTCACACCATAACAGGATTGATTTTAGGAATAATTAAATGCTTTAATACTAACAAACAAATCGATGCACCGAAAAGTGCAACTCTACCCGGTTCGTTTCCGTTTCAAGAAGGGTTGATAATTTTAAAATCCTCTCTGATAATATTCTTAACAAACTGAGTACTGATAACTTCAGACTAAACGCTCGTTTCACTTTAATTGAAATTTCTAGCACTAAGTCTTCCTCTTTAGCACCAAAAACCGTCTATGACTGTGACCGATCGATACTGACTTCTACTAATGTACAGTAAAGCAATTATTAATAGTTCAATCGTTTTAGAAATAATTCCACCCAAATCTAGATTAGTTTTTCTTCAAATAGTTAAAACTTAAAGCTCTTGATGGAAGGTTGTAGAACGGAATAAGAATACTAAATTGTTTTTTTTTACGTGCTAGAGCTTTGGATTTCTTTCAGTAAGTCAAATTAACTTATCTCAATAAACCCATTAACTACAATTTTATTTAAGACGCTGATGCTCATTGATCATAAAAGAACTCTATCGTCTTATTTTAAAACTCACAGCCTTTTTTGCATACAAATATACACTCACAACAATCCAACCAATTTCAACTAGATAATAGATGAATGATAACTCTAGGGAATGGCTCAAATTAAAGTGCCTGTAAGATACACCCAGCTTGGTATTATTTTCTTAGTTCTAAAAAGTCTCAAGTGGATCTTATAATCCTTATTGGTTTCTCTCGTATCAAGGGAAACCACAGTAAAGTATCACAGCTCCAATTCAATCAGGAGAGACCTACCCACCACAAAAGGATCTTGCCTTGAAACTTAAAGCAATTTATTTGGCTTTTCTCAGTCTTATTTTTCTACAACCAACAATGTATAATTGTTCTCTTTCAAAAACTAAACCGTTTAGTTTAATAGATTCTTAAAGCAGTATTACCAAAGCAGAAGCAGGTCTCCGTTGCGGTTAGCTAGGATGGATTTATATATCTCCACTAAAAGGGATTTCTTGTTAACAAATTTTGAAGCTTTTCTTATTATCAGTTAGGAGAAATGACTTTTTTAAGCTTGTAAAAGAAATAACGAGACGAACAAAGTGTATCATGAATAAACACTACAATATAAACATACAATACAGTTGGGCCGAGTCTGAACTAAAGTACAAAATGTACAGATTTTTAGACAACGAAAAGAACCTACAAAAAGTTATTCAAGAAGACTCTTCGCTCATTAAAAGAGTTGAGTAAGACACACAGACAGTTAGGGATTTTTATGTACACAAACTTCATGCGTATTAGCGTTATTAAATTAATAGTTCTAGCTGTGTAGAATGTTTATCCAATCTTACACAAAATACTATATTACATCCTTCGAAATACTCACTCAGTGTTTTATGTATGTACCAAGTTCTTAAACAATTAGTGAGTCCGACCTAGCGAGGTGTGATAATGAGCACTTGGAGTTTAGCAGTCACACACAACCTGTCGTTTCCCCCTCCTGTAGGAAATCCTGACAAAATGTTACACTCATTCAATCTTGCAGCCTCTATCTCACCTCTTCACAGGGCAAAAGTTACTAATGTAATGTAGTGTAAAATATAACCCGTGTAAAGGGGAACGGCTGTTTCTTTCCTCACTTTCAAAGCTGCCCAAGATCAAGATCCCACACCCCCTTTAGCATTAGCGAGTAATAAGTAAAGCAAGTAAAGTTGTTGTAGAAAAAATCTCCCGAGAAATACATGTAATGTACACTTGCTCTGAAAACTCCAGTGGAGGTTTGTATGCAAAAGTTTTTCTCTCAGTGATTAATACACCATATAGACCTCCACCGACGGATAATCTTTACGCTATGTACGTACGTTATTCGGAGTTTTATGGAGATCACTGGGTAAGTTTTACTCTTGACGATCCACCCAGTCTGACTGGAGAATCTGTACGAGTGCTTCTACTAGTTGGAGAACTCTCTCTCTCCGTCAGCCCCCCCCCCGTATAGGAAGTATCATCCCCACCGTCATAGTCATAATGGATGGATCACTGAGGAGCCAGGGGGTATCGGATCGTTATGCTATTATGGGGGGATAGTACTATCATACTATCATACTCACGGATCACGGCACTCACGGGGGCCCAACTCTTAACTTAACTTTACCCAGCTATACTGCGCTGTCCCGTGTACGCTACGGACGTACGTCCTCCCAAAAATAAGTAGGTGAATATCACTGTATACTACATGAGTAAAACTTAAGTTAGGACATTCACAACACCAAAAAATATGTACTCATACTTGAAAGCAAGACTTGGCATACATGCATAGTCAGTACGTGTAACTTGGTTATAGATAGGGTACTGTTCTTCTCGAGAAAGTTGGCTCCGGTTGGAGTTTAGCTCACTAACTAGTTGGATTCACTAAAGGAAGGATTCACGTCATCCAAACTGGGAGACTATCGATCCGTCCTCCTGGCCCCTTGCCCCGGACTCTCTTTACCAACGGTTAACCATCCGAAGAAAACAAAACATGTATGGGAAGTTGAACTACTGACTGACATTACGGTGTCTACACGTACGCCCGTGTTAATTCATAGGGGTGCTAAGTCAACGGCAAGAGAAAAAGTCGGGTTTAACTCAACATTTAGAGGATCGGAGTAGCTTTGGAACGATCTTAAGCTTTACCTAGCTCCTGGAACGGTCATAGAACGGTCTCAAGCTTTATCTAGCTCTTGGAACGGTCAAAGCTTAACCTGCCTCCAGAAACGATTTCGCCATATCATGGTTCGACTCCGTTTACTTCGAACATTTAAGCTTTTACATTACATCATACCGTTTGAATTTAACCATGTGATTGATAATGCTACATGAAATTCGATAAGATAAAATTTCGTACTTCATGCAATAAGATTATCAAAATACAGCAGAAATATTTAATTATACGTTCACTTTCATCCGAAATCCTCCGGCTTCTTTCTACAGTGATAGTATTCTGAGCATATATAACCAATTCAGACCCTATCTGTTGGTAATAATATGGATTGCCAATCCGAAACTGAATTCAAGAATAAGAGCTTACCACTATACTATGGGAGTTTATACATGTACCTATGTGCAGAAACAGACAACCAACTTTCTCCATCTCTGCTCGCTCCTGTTATACACTACGAATTATGAAGCATTATTATTATCACCCCCATACACGCTCCTTTTCCTCGCACATTGTATGATCTGAATTAATCATATCTCATATCATTACTTTCTCTAACTAACTGTCGAACTACAGTATGCTACATAAAATCGATTTCACATTCACAAAAAAACATTATAAAAACCAAGTCATCCTGTAATCTTATAGAGAGCAGAGCAGACTTAAATAAAATCATAATTAATTTCACGCCACACGCTCCGTTTCATTTACTGCCTCGGATAAAAAGTTTTCACCAACCAAACCAATCCACCTACGATAACTTATGCTTACTAAAGCAAGACCAGCAGTCAATCGGTCCGCTTCCTTGCTTTCTCTACAACGTTTCCATCTTTTTTTCTTTTTATACACTCCGTTCACCATAAATGCATGAACGAACCCTTTCTTAATACATTACTTTTTTTCGCATCATCAAAAGCTAATCATACTAGCCCTACTCAGCCTGTAAGAAAAAAACTGCCCCAGAACACATGCACCTATGTTTACAGTACGGTTGAGTTTTGTTTGGGTGATGTAACTTTTTTCACAAAAGAAAGCTCAACCTATTCCCATCCAGAAAATCCACTTCTGTCCATTAGTAAGCTAAGCAACCTGCCTCGATGTCTGATACTTTGTATAAGTAAATACTCCACATAGCGCAAAGCTACTTAAACGTGAGCAACGGCATACATTTTTAACACTTATAATAGCCCCCCACTGTGATGCGTGTGTAATGCATACAATGTAGATAAACCGTTGCGATGATGACATGATGGTCTGACCAGGTTCAGGCACGAATCAAATATATATAATACACAGTTACTAGTACTAGTACTAGTACTACACTACAGTCATCTATATTATTATAAATATACGTCTTTCTGTAAGAAAGAAAAAGTAATCTCAATGTAATACCTAATCCTCCCAATCTCCGAAAACATATAAAAATTCGTATATTAAAAACTCCCGAGTGAAATCTTTGCACGCTAAGTAACTCCGTGTCCCTGTTTCTTTTCAACCAACTCGAATCGAATCCAGTCGTCTGTTCTACCATTGCCTTTATTTACCAAAGGGATTTCATTCACGTACATAAGGACCATTAGTTTAACGGGCTAGAAAGGACTGAAGCTGGGAAGATAATAGAAATAAATACTTACAGGGTGTTCCTAAACCAATAACGGAGTCTTACAGATAACAAGCATATCTAGCTTTCTCCAGCTACTTTTGCCACATCCACCCAGAAAAAAGAAAGTTAATACTTGATTTCTTCCAAGGCTATCAACTTTCCTTCTAGGCAACTTTTACGTATTTCTCCGTAAGGCTTGTAAAGGTTGGTTATGTGGCTATTTCTTATCGTACAAGTATCCCAAGAAGTTAGCACAAATTTTCATTTGCATTGGGACGAAACGAAACAATAAATGTTGTTAAAAGCCTTGTTTCTTTCACGTATCGTTCAACTTGTACAATAGATACGAAAAGTACAGCAGAAAAAATGTGCAACGCACAATGAAGTTGTTCCTGTGGATGATGGTTAGAGAAATGAAATACAACAATGTAATAATAGAACTCTCTCTCTCTCTCTCTCTCTCTCTCTTGTTCAACTTCCACTATTCTAGGTAATTGGTTTCAATCGACGGCCAGATAATTATCTTCCGTTCATCTGACATCTTAAGTGCTTTCTCCTGCTCATATAACCACCTACTTTTCTACATCCAATTACCCAATCCACATCTGAGCACTTTTAACCACACCCCTTAACCAACGCTGACGCTGACGTTACAATATAAATATGTACAGCATCCTCATCCATAGACCGAAGCAGGAAAAACACACAGTATGTCATGTCTCTCTCATGCATAACCCGCGGCACAAAAAAATAAATCCACTGGTCATCCGTGTTATTTCTTACTAATTAACCACGACCCACGACTAAGCATTTACCATTATGTCGGTGTCAACTATCTGTCATTTGAAGAGGGGATCCTTTTCCCCGAAATGTCTCGTTTTAATTTCGATTATTTAGAATAACTAAACTAAGCCAACAGCCTTCCTACCTACTTGTGCAGCCTTTTCTGTTTGCTACCTTTAAAATTAGCAACCGACACTTTCTCGTCCTTTGAACTTTATTGAGTACCAAAAAAGAGGAATTCAACTTTCAACTTTAAGCCTCCTTAACCACAAAATGACGGTAATGAATGGCCCTTGGACTTGGATTTCAGTGTAAGAAGGAGTTGGCTTTATACTTAGGCTTTAGTGTGGTGGGAAGTGGGAATCCGTTTAAGTTATAGAACTAATTAATTTTGCATTGTAATTTGAAAGTATTATAAGGATACTTGGTGAGTAGAGAAGCGGCTGCCTTTCTCCCTATAATTTGAGCAACAGCTCCGCTTTAATAGATTTTATTATCCACTAATGGAAGTTACTTAACATGCTGAACTTAGACTGAATAAGTTTACGAGTGGGTTAAAAAACGAGAGGCTAAACTTTCAGAGTCTTAAAGTTAAGACTTGAGTCCAACTACCTACGGGTCCGATGTTTGCTACTTTTAAAAAGACAATATATACTGATTAGGGATGCACCAAAACCGCTTGAGTAGCTGTACTGATATCAAACTGAAGACTTTAAACGTTATCGTCCGCATTTCCGTTTTTCCATACCGTTCACACGGTATCAGAAGCACTGTAAAATTCCGACAGCCTCCCTTGCATCAATTGTCTTGAATCAATATTATATCCTGGGGCATTAATCCCGTCGAGTCGACCATCCTCATTCAACCACCAAGATTGCTTATATGTCATATGCAAATTTTATTGTACAATCTATCATCCTAGGCATAGTAATCACAACGTAGACTTGCTTATATCAGCGAGTTAATTAGTTTCATGCTCTGGAATGACTACTGAAGGATATCCAATCGATAAATACTTACTCAAGCCTAGAAGTTACGGGACTCCTAGCAATTTAGCAATGTTATACAAAGCTTTTAATGACTTCCTTAGGGACAAGAGTCTGAACACTGTCGACGGAACTTATTAAGATTAGCCAGAATAACTCTTTATAAACTACAGACAAACTACAGAAATGGTTCACAAGAACACTTCATTTCCCTCATTAGGTGAGAGTTTTGCAAAAAGAAAGCCTTGCAAAACTTCATAAAAAATAAGAAGCTGCATTTACCCCTTTATTAAATTGGATTTCTCAAGTCAATACTCCCTTTATGTAGCGAGGGAATGGGAGATGAAAAGCTACAGACTACTGGAAGTGCTTGGATTTTTTCTATGAAAGTGAATACTAAGTAATACTTAGTTGAACAGTTATAGTAGCAGCAGTATTGAGTAGTAGTGCTAAGTAACAGTCAGTAGTATAGCAGTAGTTGTAGTAGTCGTAGTAGTCGTAGTAGTCTTAGTAATAGTAGTAGTAGTACCTAGTAGTAGCTGTAGTAGTCGAGTAGTAGTAGTAGTAGTAGTAAGTAGTGGTGGTGGTTGTGATAGTTGGTTGGTGAACTTTCCCCAAGGCTGAGGAATAAAAGTAATTCAATTTGGAGGCCTTTAGTGACTGAGTGGCTGCTGGAAACAAATTCAAGTGAATTACATCACACAACAACTAGCAGACCCGACCCACTGATTTTCAATTCATTTCCAACTCCAATTCAAACCTATTGAAATCCTGGAGGGTTTTTGGCAAATAATAATGGGCTCTCAGAAGGGGGTAATGGACTGTATGCATTTGCAGCGATATTATTACTCCATGATTTAATTTAACTATCATTCTCATCCACTACGATTTATTTATATGCCTTTCAGATCTCTTTGGAGTTAAAAGGGTTTATTAATACAGTTATGAGAATCCATCTCAGCTTGGGTTTTAACAACGTGGTTTGTATACGCCGATAGTGGTTGAAGGTGTTTTATTTATGTAGTTTATAAGGGTTCATACACCAAGTCTTTCACCTACATCCTAATTACAACTTACTGACCTGTCAACTCCAAGTCTACTCAATTAGAGAAAGAGCATAAAGGAAGGTGATGCGCTACCTTCCCCTTTCTAAACACAGTTTACCAGTCTGCTTTCCCATGTCTGTAAAATAACGTATTGAAAAATTAAAACTTCCCTATAACAAATGACTTTACTTTCTCGGAAAAAACAAAACAGGGACATATGAAGAGAAAGTTGCCTCTCCCTCTGCGGGTTTCAGCCAGTGCAGTGGTTTGGTTCAATTTGAAGAAGGGTTTGTGTGACGGTTTATTATTGGATTAAGTTAAAATTCAATTTAAACATGAATACCAATCAATAAAAATTACAGAGCAGCCGCCATCAGCCATGCCATACCAACTATCATCATCAAATTAGGTTTATTTGCTTCGTGCAGAGACTATATTACATTTCTTGATTTATACATTGTTTTAAGTATGATCGGAATGAGAGGTTTATCTTCTGCTTTGCTGCAGCTGCTTAGGCCGTTGCTTGCTGGCTTAAAATGTGTAAACTCAGATTCTTTCATAAATTCCCTATGTAATTGCTGTTTCTACACAAGGGATACTGTATTTTCATGGATATATGAAAGCACGCAGGGACTTGATTCCCCGAAGTAGGAACAGCAAGGGGCGGCGATAACTACAGCTAAATATGTTTATAATTACAGAGTTTCACCCACCGACCCACCTCTCTCTAAATTTTTACAAATCCAAGAGCAATCTAACAAGTAAAATAACTACAGATTAAAAATGATTTTAAAAAACATAAACGAACCTTATCCCTAGCCTTGCTCACAAGACTGGCTATTTTGAACATTTTAGTTGCAGTCAGACCAAGACCACTGCTTGTTAATTAGCTGGCTTCCGGGTTAAATAATATTGTTAGTTTATTTCATTCAAAACTTAAAATAGCGACTGAAAAAT
>JAQFZX010002230.1:0-20675 GCA_034682405.1 Hydroisotoma schaefferi | reverse complement strand
AAGATGAACAAAAGGGATCTGTTTGGCCAGCACTGATGCTATCCAATATCTAACCCTATTGAACACTTGTGCTTTACTATTTGTAACAACTGCACATAACGTATGTAACGATGGAAGATGGATATAACCATGAGACTTGGTTTTATGACGATGAAAACAATGAAAACGTTCATGGCATATAGTGGTAGTTGTGGGAGAAATCCGTTAAAACCATTTATTTTATTGGAATGAGCTTTCCTTTGAACAACTGCACAGTTTATGCTGGTTGGTTGAACTTTCCTCATTCATCTCTCTCCTTTCCAAACTAGGGATACCCAAAATGGAGCTTATTCGGACTGGATATTTGGATTTGCTTAAACTTGTAAAATACATGAAAGTTTTAACTTTTAAAAATATAACTATTTTTTCATGTAATCAACCAAATTTCCATTCATGTCAATCCAATGCAACCAAACAATATATGACTAATTACTGAAAATTCCACACGATAGGACAATTTACGGACCGTATTTCACATCTTTAATCTATATGGTATACCAATTATACGCGAAATGCATTTTTGGCTTTTTAAACTACTACACATACGGTTTTTTGTTGACTTAAAATCTATTTTTACTCCATTTATTAAATAAATATGAACGATATTTTTTTACTATAACCAATACAAAAAGCTACACAATTTATCCTAAAGATATAAAGACAGACGGTCATCGTATCGTGCCAAGTATCTTTGTTCCATCTAAACATTCTGATGTTTACAGCACATCAAGATAGAGAAAGGAATGCAATTTAATCCTAAAATAATGTAATTGCCCTAATGAAGATTGCCCAAAGGAAGGGTTGTTGAATAGAAAAAATCAACCAAATGGAGTTAACCAGTTTAGTTTATACAGATCAAGATCCAAATGAGATAAGGAAACAGGGTTAAATAGCATTAACCCAGTAACAAACACCCACCTACCCATCTATTCCACCCTCCATCCGTCACTCAAGTCAGTTAGGAAACCACTACTAACCAAACCACACCATACAAGGACGGATAAATGCCTCAAGGAGAAATACTTTATTTAATTTATCTATTTTAAATACAATGATTTCTATTTGTAAATATGTAATGTCTTTCATAAAGACGAATTTATTTAAATTTAAATGTGCATAAAAGCTCCATAAAAGATTCCTTACTAATGTAACTTTTATCAACCTAACTTGAACTTGATTTTCTTGCCAAAAAGCCTCTCTAAAAATGTAAAGAACTTGCTCAAACCAATGTAAACCATTTTAGTTGATTATTATGGTAAAAAATGTGCATTTTTATTAACCAAGTTGAATAAGGGTTCTTATGAATAAGGGAAATAGAGTAAGTGTTGACTGTGTGAAAGGAAAGTGGGTCGGATTCTCATCAGAAGAGGAACTGCTCAAATGCTCAAGACTCTTGAGCTTGGCCCCTCTCTTCTATGCCTTGTCATGTTTCTCTAATATGAATCCTCACATTTTTATTTCATTTTATTCACCTTCGTAGCCAGCCTAAGCTTATTCTGTATTCACACCACAACTCACAACTCTTAGCCCGTAACTACAGTTCTACAGATATTAGATAAGCAGACACAGAGCCTTTTTTTTTTTAACTTATTAGGTATTATGTCTGTGTAACTTCCACTTTCAATCAACTAACTCTCCTCACCTTCATCATAATTACTATTTTTATGTGATAACAACAAGAATAAAACCTAACAAAGACTGCTATGTTGAATAATGTTAATGGAGAAAAATGCCTCACTTTAAATCTGCAAAGCTATAAAAGGCAATTACTCAGGGTAAATTCTAAACAGAGGCATTATAATGAAAGAGTGGTATGGCTTTTTTTCAAGGTAAATATCAAAATTAACCGTGTCATCCATAACATAACCTCACCTTATGGAACGGAGGGAGACTGACTGCATTCAGTTTACGTCTTTACCCCCTCCTAACTGTGTAATTGGACATTTCCGATCTTTGTTTGTTTGTTAGAATCACAAGAACGCAACGATGAGGATCAACATCATCAGAATCATCTCTCTAGTTTATTTAAGACGACTTATTACCTTATTTGTTTACTGTACTCTAAAAAGAACCAACTATCCCATTATACAAAAAACCTTATCTAACTTGCTCAAGTTAAGGATACAAAATCTTCAGCCTTTCCCCCTACAAGCTATTTTCATACTCTGGAATGTCAAATCTAATGCATTTTAAGTTGATTTTCAAGCAGCTAGTTTTTCACGATTACTTCCCTAAATGTCAACACATTTTCGGATAAAAAGGGCCAAGCTTTCCCTACTTTCCTCATGATAACCCGCATGGTTCATCAGATTTACAATTTAAATTTACTCATTCTTCAGCTATAAACTTGTAAGATGAACTTTTTATAGGTGCATTTGCATTTGGAGTTCTCCCCCTCCTCTTCTGTATTTTTAAGTGAGGCGTTTGAAGCCTCAACTTGAACGCTATACTTTAGCTACTCAAGTCACGCCTATGCTTTCGAGTTTACTTCAATTCATCCTTCTGCCTTATCCTTTCTCTGTACCTAGTAGAATTTTAGTAGTAGATCGTTTCATCCCAGTGACCCTGATCCAGTGACTGACTTTCCTCTTTTATCCGCATACACTTTTAGTTTACTACGACCTATACTTCCAGGCTTATGTTTATGCAGAATAAACCATCAAATATAGCGAGGAATAAGGTGCCAGGGGCTTTGTATACACAAAGAGCTTTAAGGGAAGAATAAAGTAGTTTTAAAGGATACTTTTATGATATAGCCAGAAATAAAATACCTAATCTGTTCAACAGATAGATCATCAAGAGTGACGAATAAGTAGTAATAACTTAGAATATGAACTGAACACACAGAAGGGAGATAAAATGACTAACTCGCTTAATAACGTTGTTTACGGACATCTTTTAAGCAAACTTTGCTCCATACTTCAAAATGATTTTAGTAATAATAATTATTGATAGATAAGATACAGATAAACTGCTGAATAAATTGTTTTAATCATAAAAAAGTATAACACCTTCTCATTCTCGATTCTATCTGTTTTCGATCGGTTTAGACTCAAGAACAACTTAACCCTTTGTGTATATATAACATAACCCAGTTGGCTGGCAGCTTAGCTGTTTTTTTTTACTATTCTATTCATTGAAAGCAATCATGTGTATTATCCCTAACCCTCATTTCCTGTGACGGTAGAGTTGTCGGTGATTTTATCAAAATCTTGCATTTCCTCAATCCTCGCCGGCTCTTTTGGACATATATCTTATCCAAAACGATTTTTTCAATGCAATACTAAGCAAATTAATTAAAGCAAGTTATAATATTTTTTAGAGTCTTAAGCTTCATGGTAAGGTAAGGCATGTTTAATGTGGCAGTACTACCGATGACAAATCAGATAAACATCTTTGACAAAGTAAATTAAATTCAGTATTACACCACTACTGTATTAATACAGCAGGCAACATATGCAATGGATGATTCGATTATCCTTCGTTACATCCATCCAAATCCAACCAAGCATCGTCTTTTTGTAGCAAAAACCCCAAGTGATCTGAATATAGTTTCTTGGTTTAAATTCTGAGGGTAGATCGACTTACCTGAAAGCAATAAAAAGAGGAGGTTTGGTTAGCTAAAATTAGGTAAATTCGCATTAATTATTTATTAATTGTTTAAATTATCTCAAACTGTCTCAGAGAGAATTTCGATTAGCAGATATAGCCCATACGACAAAACCACTACATACCTACACCTTCGGTAACGATTGTAAAGTCATACTTGCTCAATTTCACAGAATCCACAATAAATTCATACGACTTTCGAAATGAATTTTTAAAATTATATTCCGATCATATCCCCAACAAGAGATTAACAAGGGGATACTCCCAAACTGACAACATGACACCTACATTGGCTAAAATTGGAACTGGTTGTCATTAAAAACGGCATAAAAATAATTACCAATAAACTCTATACCTCCTCATGTAGTCAAAAGCAAATAACTATGTAATTGGAAACTTGCTTTAATTTAATGTGTGACTAACACGAGGCAAAGCAAAGGGATCATGTTTCCAGCTAGCTTTCCTGCCTATGTACAAAAATAAAAATACCTAATCAAACCAAATTATAGTAAAAATAGCCTTGACTCATTCTAGTCTCCTATCAAATGTTAATGTATGTAAAGATCCTTTGTATTTTATTCACGCGTGGATCATAATTTCACAAACAGATGAATCCTACCCTCTACTCATAACCCCTATTAACTTATCTCCAGTTTCATTTACTCTTGTTTGTAGTAAGGAGATCCTCCGAGGACGGAAGTTGTGAAGGTCGTAATCATAATTAAAACTTGGCCCGGTGTTGCAGCCGTCTACTAATACAAATTGGGTGTTAACAAAGTAATTTGATAACTATGCATGACATATTTCTGTACACGGTGATCAAAATACTGATTTAAAAATTCATTAATGCATAAAATAATTATTGTTAACGGCAAAAGGGGATCTTTATTTATAAAACTGAAAGCAATAAAATATAAAGCCTTTTTAGTAAATTAACTGCTTCACGAGCTCATTCCTTTACTCATGTTTTAATTTAAAAACATTTCGCCTTCATAAGAAATATGAATTCTAGTCAATCTAATTAATTACTTCGTCGTAAACAAATTTAAAGGTCAAGAGGTGCCTGTCTGTATTTTGCTCCTGTACTGCCAGCTTTGATTATCTGTTTATCGCTTTGTGTTATGTGCAAAACCTTGAATTGTATTACTAGAGTTAGTGATACTACCTACTAGTTTATATAATATGAATATGAATGTAAGAAACCCCAGACACACCGCACTAACTAAACTCTAGTCGAAGGAAATAATTAATCATTCGTTTATTGTTTACAAAGCGATTAAAAGTTTCAAGTTCAACATCAATTAAGTTGAGGTACTCCTTCCTTCTTTAAATGAATGTAGCATTTAGATTTAGATTACTGCATGATGGATGTATTTTAAGTGTTATATTTTTGCAAAGACTGGTTAGGTTACAAAGGTTACTGCATTATTCAATGAAACAAGTTAGCATATTTGGAACAACAAGTCACGTTATCGTCCAGAACACGGCCTTATCAATTCCATACATATCTTGGCTTTCCTAGCTAACCTTTGCATACAAAAAAAATCACAATGGCGAATCTAATTTACACGACAAATTGTACCTAAGTGAAAAATCTTTAGACACCCTTCCAATCCATTTGGATATTTTAACAATCCCAATTCCAACTCTACAAAACCAATGCTTATCTGTTTTGGCTAAAAAGTGATCCCTCAAAAACTTTCAATATTTTAATCTAACCCAAAGGCCACTTAGATTACACCATTGGCCGTTAATCCCTCATTGGGAAAACAGCATGTGGATCTGTGTGTAAATGTGAATGGACGCGTTAAAAAACCAGCTTCTATTTACTCTACCATTCCCTACCCCAATCTAAATAAAGAACGATCTGTTTATTGCTGCAAGTGCATGTACAGGGATGTTCAACCGTAGTACTAGAGTTCTACTTTTATACGTTAAACTACACAGAGATAAAATCCCAACAGACAGCCAATGAAGCATCAAATTATAAAAAAAGCAGCAGCAAAAACCATTCAGATTCAGACTAAAGACTGCTGGACGGACACGTACAAAGATTTATTTCTCTTTGATGTTTTACACTTAACATCTGCCCTCTCCCTCAGCTTGACTACGTATTCCGTATTCTATCCGATTTTATCCTCTTTTTTTCTTTAAAAACTTGATTTAATTATTTTTCATCCTGCCAACTTACAAGAGGTAGCCGGATCCTAGCTTTTAAGCACTCCACCAATGCTATCTATGCAATGAAATGTAAGGAGCAGTTGGTATAAATCCCTTTTTTAATAAAGAAAATACTACATCCTTATCTTTCAAGACGGATCTATAAATTTCCATCCCATCAAACATCTATTCTAAATAAATGTCCGGGTATTAGTTACTAACTGGGTGCCAATCTGTTGTAATAAAAACCCTCTTAATTCATTCTCTCTGTTTATTGGGAGAAAATTAATTTACTGGTATTCATTACACGAACATCGAACACGGAATAAATATGTTAATTCCTCTTCTAAAACATAAAAAAAAGGATCAAGAATTTTTTTATTGCAACCAATTCAATTTAATCTAATCTATTGTCTAAAAAAAAGATAAGGGGTAAATCTCCCAATCACATAATTCCTATTTTTCTAACATTGCAATTTACAATAAAAAATTCCTCCAAGCTCCCTTCTCTTTAAAATATTGTTCAACCTAACTTTTCATTTCTTATCTCTAATCGAAAAAATAACTTTCCATTTATTTGTCCCCAGCTCTTCCAATCCCAAGTTAAGAAAGTAAATGAAAATATTTGACAAATACACCAGTAGAATCTTTTACTAAAGCCCGAGCCTCATAACGACAAACTTTGCTTTAGAAGATCCCATAAAAATAACCATTTATACCCAAATTCAGCCCTCGATTTTCATTTTACCAGAGAAAACCCAGCAATAATAAAGCTTACTCGTGTAAACCTTTGAAAAATTCTAGCACAGCGGGCACCACGTCGCCTCTTAAGCTACATAGTTTCTGTACATACAGAAGCAAAATCTACTTTATACTTTTTCAACCAAGCACCGTTGTGTAAAGTTCCATTAAAAATCATCCCACAAAATCCCTCCGAAAAGATTTTATGCATATTATTTAAATGTTGGCTAAACTTTCTCCATAAAGAACTCTAAAAAGAATACAGGAAGGGCTTCGTCAGAGCAAAAACTTGTAAAGCTTTCAGATGTAACCGAAAACTAACTTGGTGCACAAGTGCTTTTAGCATACGGACTTTAGATGAGCATTCACTCCTTGTTTGAATAGGTAAGTGCTCCAAAAAATAATGCAATACAATTACAGAGCTTTAATAAAAGTACAGACAGATCATGATAATGATGATGATCAGGGTCTTTAGCAAATAAATGAGCTTTGCTTGCATGTATTCTTATAATATTAACAAAGTAATACACTACAAAATTATGGGCACTTTATTCTCTAATTTTCCTTAGAAAAGATACCCTTTATAATTTTAACTAAAGCTAAACGTAACTGCAAATCTCAATTGCTAACCATTAAATTAGCATACCCTGGTCCGTTTATTGTTGTTGGGTATTCATTTATATTAGAGAGAGAGAGATGTAACGCGTGTTAAGTATTTTATTCACATAATAAAACTGACATCGTAGAACGTAAAACAGGTTAATCATGATTCATGAATAAGTTTTTGTTTTACTATTCCAAATTCCAACGTTCTGGATAATCTGTAGTAGGTGATTTATAAACTCTAAACAAATTCAACTAATCGCTGCAATGTCTAACAATTTGGTAACGCTGATACCATTTACGTACCTTAATTTTATACCTATCATTGCACTGCTTTAGCATGTTTAACACCAATAAACTCAAACTCATTTTTTATTAGTGATAAAAGTATATAAAACAACATAACATAACTGATCAGTTACAGGTAAGACAAGCAGGGTTTTCATTACTAACTAAATCGGCAACTGAAACGTAGAAATATTTATATATTCAAACATTACATTTCTATTATTAATTATCTACTAAAGTCTCCAAGTTAAACTGAAATGTGGTGAGGAATTTAAATTGAAATGGTCATAAACACCTCTCTTCGTTGTCGACAGTATTAATCTCTCTAGGATAGCGTGTCACTTCTCATTAGGCAGTAAAACAATGAATGCAACTTATTATCCATCCCTTACCTTGGTTATCATTGTCATGTGCATTATACGGTTGATTCTGATTTTTTTAATGCTTACATATATGGAAGCTAGCAGTACTTCTCTAGAACTGATAGTTACTCCCTTCACCTTTGAGTTTGTAGAAATGTTTCTTATTTATTTGTCTTTTCCATAAGTATAAAGTAGCGTTGTAAATAAATAAAAGACACACTATTTACATAAGGTAATGTTTAGCATTTATTTAGTCATAGGAGGAGTAAAAATGATCATAAATGGGAAAACATTCAATGAAAATAATATTTACCATGCAAAGCTTACGATTCATTCATTAATTCACTGCAATCACGTCAAGCCTAGTTAATCCTTGAAAATAAGTGGCATAATTGCAATAAATTAAACTAATTGTGCTCTTGTGACCTTTGAATCTTTAATTAAAATCAGTTTTCATTGCACAAACACGTAAAAAGTGAATGCTTTTCTTAGTCTGTAATAATTTAATTAATTAAACTTGCTAAATGTTATTATTCTTGTATGTTTTTCTCAAATATTCATGCAGAGGTACATATTTTTGACAAGGAAAGCTACTCTTTTTCAATCCGTGTTATTATTTATTACACATGAGCTAAGGTGACTTTGAACACTTATAGTAAAAATTAATTTGAAGCCAAATGACAAAGATTAACAATTTTACCTATAAACAGATACCTTATACAAGTACATACGTATCACAAACTTTAAGTCAAAGATTTCTATTAAGTCGGACATAAGTACGTAAAAATAAGTCATGACTTGAATATTTATTGCCAGTCTACGTCTACCTACTTAACATTTAATTAATCTCAAGTGCTGCTTTTAAACCTTTGACTAATCCATTCTCAACGCTCAAAACGTTTTTAAAAACTACCTAATTTATCCCTGTTGTTGATTTCCTTTCTATTTACTTCTATTGCAAAACTATATGCAGCATCGTGGAGTTAAACCTAATTCGCCATAAATTAAGGTACACACGCGATAGGTATTCGTAACAATAGTCAACAGTTAGGTTTCTAATTTCACACTTAAGTAAGTAAGCAATACAATACTATTCATGCACGCTACGCTTATTACTTCTCGTGTAAGTAAACGCACTGTAAAGTTTGCATAATAACCGCAGATGACTGACACGAAGCTTTAATAAGTAACAATTAAGCTAATGTAATCACAAGACGTATATAGAGACAAGACCGCATTACCTAATCAATTCTATCCATCCATATAGGATTCAATTCATGACATTATTAAATTGCACCCAGAGCAAAATTAAATAAAAAAAGATATTTACAATTGCATTGACCACTGCTTTGCAGTTGCACTAGATAAAGGAGTAATAATAATGGTGGTAGTAATTATTAATTGCTTATTATATTGTGAACATAAATTGCACACCATTCCCGTACTGGGCTACAAGTTAGCTCGAATAAGTATATACGATCTCTAGTTTCAAATGACTGAAGTGGTACCTTACTTTAAGAAAAGATCTACTAGACACTACACTCTAGAAGTCCACTTCATTGGTACATTTCCTTACCAAATGTACCAGTGGCCTTCTAGAGTGTACATTTAATTATTTCAAAAGCATACATAAAAGTGCACATTCTAATCATTAAATTAGACACTAATCATCAAATTAGACAACGAACTGTCACTGTGTAATCTTATTCAAGTATGGAAGTTGTCAGTGAAATATTGAATGTTCATAGTAAAATCATCATGAATTCATCTTATTTCTGGATTGTACTTCTATATCAGCTATAGCTATTTCCTCCTCCCTTTTATAAAGGGATCAAAATCAATCCATTTCCCAGTTGGAGCCATAGCTATCCCTAAACCCATCATAAATATATAATATGTTCCCCTCCAAATCCCTACACATTTTAATCCTCAAGATCTACTAAAATATTCTCTAAATATTCTGTCTCTCTCTCTATGAAACTGACCATTTGCTCCGAGAGATTGAAATCAAATCAAAATCAGAAGAGCCATTTGAACCCCTACCCTATGCCAATACTGTCTCGCCGTTCATCATTTCATTCCATGTCATTCTCAAGCCCCCTTGACACTTGTCACTTTTTCTATCAATGGACAACAATCCCTTGTCCATCCTTCCTTCCCCTTGCTCCTTCTAATTGCAAAATGTTGTTATTCTTCCGCTAAGCTTCACTATCAAGTAGCAACCAACTAATAAACTTGGAGCTTAAACATTGACAAGCTGTCCATTACTAATAATATTTCTACTCTTAGCTAGATTTTTTCCCTTGAAATTCAACTTTTCATTTGATTAGAATCAGATTTTTCATTAGGGAAGGAAAGAGAGATTTGAAAATATTATTATTCCTCCTGCTGTGATGCGAATACTACTTCTGCTACTACTAAAACTACTGTTACTATCGTCACTTCTACTGCTACAACTACTACCGAGACTTGAACTGGTCGACCCCAACATAAAAGTAAATTACACCTCATTACTCTGCAACGTGTGCGCTGTCACTTTGTTTAATGAGTACTTTAATCTACTTGCTCAATATGTCACAAAAAGACAGAGAGCCACCCACCCGGACACCCCGTAGCGGTTGACTTACCAGAAGCATAGACCAAGCTCATGTCTTTAATGAACTATGACCTCACCGAACTAAAACCTCTAAAAACTACTGGTACTACTACTACCGGTAGCAAGTGACCGAATGAAACCACAGCATAAGATCGTCATATACTCTTTTAGGTAGCTAAAAAGACCCATGCAATATTTCAGTTGATTGTTGTTACAGAAGCCAAATGTAATAAAAGCCACACTAGCTATAAAAAGGAATCCACCTCCTCCTGTCTTGAATAATGCAATAGAATTTGTCACTTCTACTCCACGGCTCGTTTGCCTTGTACAGATGAGTACAATAAGTAATGTGATCCTGTCCTATCGTCCTAATAATATAATGTAATGTAATGCAGCACATTTAATCCTTACCAATAGACACGGAGATCCGCATCCGCCCTTGTCCTATCATTCTTGTTGTTGTGACTGGGCCTATTACTTGTAGTTGCACGAGGTTGTAAAACATTGTATTCATTATGTTCCCATATGTAGTAGGATTTTGGATTGGGTGAGATATAGATTCTTATGAATAAATCTTCCGGAATGGTACAAACTGACCAAAGAAGACGTTTTTATTGGGAGTTCAGGGAAATCCTCACTTTCCAGATTAGTTTATCACTGCAGAAAAACCCCATGTACCCAGAATACGGTTGGATATGAATTTATTTTATTTGAGCATCGAGCATTATTAAGTGGAGTGGTTCTAACTTTCTTGCAGATAACACTAAAAAATATGCATATATTTTTGTGTTTCAGTACTTTGAAAAATGTATATACACCTTAATCCATCTTATAAGTTATTTAATAAGTACATGTATTGATGCACGGTACGGTACACTCAAATTCTTGTAATAGATACTCCTCCAGAGAAACAAACCTCATTCGTTTATTTTTATGTTTTTCTTCAACGTAAAAGAAGAGTATCTCATCTCTTGTTCCATATTTGGCACGTTCCTCTTAGAACAAGACCCCTACATATAATACTGCTTGTGCACTTCACAATACCACTTGGCACATGCAGAACCTTAATTTTATGGTATAAAGACGACCAAACTTTACTTATTTATTAATTAGGCCTTGTTACCACTTACAAACTACCCCAATGTAACAGTGAGATGAAGTAGGAAGGAAATCACCAACAAACTCCCGATTTATAATTTATAAAGTAAAAACACATTTTATTAGTTGCGATTCACTTTAATAATAAATCACGTTTCCAAGATCTATAATTGCTAATTAATGTAATTGAAACCTATCAAAATTTACTATCCCAACCTCAATCCTAGAAACCACACCTTCTTTAAAACTTTTTCAGCTTTATTTCATACAGCTAAAAACTTCAGATCTGAAAAACTAAACAGAGCTGCAACCAGCGTACTGCATTTCACAAGCTCACAAAAGAAAAGCAAAACTTAAACAATTGAAATGGAATAATCCACTCCAAGAAGAACTTTTTTAAGAACAGCACCCGACGTCTCTTGTCTTCTGTCTGTCTATTCATCTGTATAACATTGTGTGTGTCTATTCTCACTTAATTCAAACAAACATATCCATGAGCAAGCAATCCATCCGATGATCCCTTCTCAACCAAATAACAGTCTCGTTTGGTTAAATAAAATATATAATGGTAAATAGTACAAGTATTAGTAAGTAAGCAAGTATAAGAAGCCGGAGCAACAGTTATGCCGTATCTAATCTTATAAAAATACCCACAAACTTAGACAGAAGACAGATGTAAATTAAATATATATAAATGGCCAACTGCCTCGATCCAACAACAGCGATCCTCCTCCTAATAGCCTTCGTAATAAGTTAAAGTTAAGGAGGCGCATTATAAGATAAGTAATTTCTTTGCTATGCACGTCATTAAAAAACGCTCTTGCTTTTACATCCAACAAATGCTTTGTTTGTTAACCAACAAGCAGGAGCAACATAAAGCAGCATATTAAATTCTGACTGCTTAAAAAGTGAGTTCATGATCGTTCGTAATCGTAGCAGAGCTACAACTATGTAACCAAACCACAACCTGCAAGATAGCATAGACAATCCTAGCTTCTGTGCTATCATGTAAAAATGTAATGGTAGTAGTAGTAGTAAGAAAGAACAGCAGAAGTGCATCAGAGTCAACAAGTCAAAAAGTAAAAAAAATAATGAAAAAACCCCTAAGCCAGTTGGTTACTTGGCTAGGTTTATTAACAGTCTTTTCTGAGACAGTTTAGAATAATCCTGATAATGTTATTTAACTTATTTTATTATCTTAACACATGTCGTCCTGGCGTAGACTACTATACACATTGTATTGAATCAAGTTCTTACTAGATTAGATTATAAAACTCAAACTACGTCAACTACTAACTTCCTTTTTTACTGTCGATTTACATTTTTAACTGCAAGTTACTCCACTTTATGATGATATAAATAATGGATCATCATGAATCAAGTATTGATGTCTGTGTCCTTCTACAAGAGTATAGTAAATAGTCTTACACATTTAAAGCAATGAAAGTACTAGATTGCTAATTCGTACAGTAATGTTAATAGCATGCATGCAACCTTATCGTGACTATGAATAATTTTAGTCTCAAGTGCACAAAGCAACCCTCGACAAAGTAATACAATATTTGCCCCAATTTTAACGAAGAATCTTTAATGACTTGGGATTGATTATAAGTAAGCGATGTGCTAAACAGCACCACAAAAAAACACCCTGTCATTTTATTTAAAGAATGCACCTAAAATTATCTTAGGTACACCTGTGATGTGGACGTATTTGGTTTTTATTGAGTTGACAAGTGTGATAAATAAAAAGATTTCTTCCCCTAGATCCCCTGCCTCCAAGCATATTCAGAGTAGTAATTAATTATAATTAAAATCTGCATATTTAGAACACATAGACAAAGTTAAAGTACATAATAAAGTAATTGGTCAGCACAGAACACAAGTCACTCAGCTCAGCGAGCCGTCGTCGTGTAATTAGGACCCGTCGTAGTCGAGTAACAAAAAAGGCTTCCTCATGCTCTCTCCCCTTGATACCTTATAAGTAATGTAAACTCGTATAACGTATAGTATGTTTATTACCACCAAATCAACTTACGAAAGGATGCGATACTTTAGAGATATTTTTATTATAATTTTTATGATCATAATTTGTTCGTTATCATTTATTTATTATTTCTACGGGGGCTACTTTAGTTCTAACACTTTACTTTAATCAGTGCATCGCTTGCTCCCAATTTGCATACATCTTTTTACTTCATTGTGTAAGTTTCTATAAGTTCTGCACACCTTGCTAACTCATGCTTAGGAGTTATAACCGTTGTAAATTATTACCTTCAAATTATAAATAAAATAGTATAACAGAACACAGTGTAATAATAATTTACACAAAGGGATATTTAGGCAGGCGAAGTCACATTAAAGCTGATTGCAATCTCACCTCTTTCTTTCAATTGATATTCTTTTATGATTATTATCATCGCATATTGCTTTTAGTATTTCTGGTGGATGAAGCTTTTCATTTATTATGTTGTTATCATTTTGAGAAAGCTATTGAAAGTAGGTAGAGAGGTAGGGTAGGTAGGTGTTAATGCCTAATTTAGAAGGGAGGATTGATTATGATAAATTGCATTAATTCTTTAGTTGAATGTATCCCTTCCCTAAATCATTATGGGACCAAATAGAAACTTTCTGATATTTCCTCTATATTATACATAAACTATCGTTGCTAAACAAAGCTCTAGGCTTGAATGTAGACATAACAAATGTATATAATTATGTTACAAAAACAAATACCCCAAGCAGAGCTGACAGCACGGACCCAATCAGAAGTGTAATTTTTGTCGATGTTTCGTCAACATTCGTTTCAAAGTAGGAGAACAAACACAAAGATATTACAGTTGGAAAGAAGTGTGCGTTGGGTCTAATATTTAACTTGTAATTAGGCTGCTACTTACAAACATTCATTCACTTAGGATTATAGCTAAGTTGATACTTGATACTTGATAGGGAGACACATTAAATTACCGAGTACAACTTACTTGATAATTTTACCACCAGCAACTCACAATCCAAAAGTGAAGCTTGAATAGCCAACAAGCAAAACAAATGATGAGAGATGGGCAAACAAACTTTTAAAACCGCTTGTTAAGAAAGAGGATAAGGATATGTTAGAATTAGAATCGTGTAGTGTTTTTTAAACTAGGGTAGTATTTATTATTTATTTACAGCAAGTAGTTTGTAACTATTAGGACTACAGCATTGAGATTTTTTGGCATCTTGCTTGAGTCCGCTTATGAATACTTCGATATAATGCAATGAGACACAAATGCTGTTATGTTGTTTCTCAGCTTTAGTGCGATTCAGCAGTTATGCTAAACTGGCAAGCGAGTAAGTAAGTAGGCAGAGTTCATCGAATCACTTCATAAGTCATCGTCTTCACCTCCGGCGATGCTTATTTTAGATCCATTTAATAGGGTTGTTAACACTTGGTTAACTCAGGAGTTGAGCTTTCAATGGTATTTAGTAGGAGGAGTTGTAGTTATTTATTCATAAACGGTTGGTGTGCTGTTTTCAAAGTTTTTCAAGAGTTAGTATACGTTGCGTTGGCTCATACAGTTTAGGGAGATAATTGAATAGTTAAGGTAAGGTATACGATGGTAGCTTAAGTTGGAGATGAATAATTAGGACTCATATGGCCCATGAAATCTTAAATCGGCTATCCCTACCTTATGATATTTTTCATGTCTATTGATTAAATAATTTCTGGCTGAGTGACTCTATGAAGCTTCCAGGTTTGCCTTTATTTAAAAACCACAAATGCATAATGGAGTACACATTGTATTATACCTTTTTATAAAGTTTATAACCTAACGGAAATATCCAAGGTACTTCTAGAACCGGTGGCATTTGCTTTGCTACATTGTGACAAAAGCAGAATTTTTTTTAATTCCAAAGGCGGAGTTGTGCTTGATTAAATCGAATTAGGAAGAGCAACCGGGTAAAAGTAAAAACTCCGTCAGTCTATCTTACCCATTTCATTTGTTTTGTTAGTTTCTCGTAAAACTCAAATCATGGCTGCTTCTCTATCTCCCAATCTTTCTTACTTCCACTAAGAAAGTAAAGTATAGCCTAGGACAAAAAAGAACTAAACAGAAATAACGAAGATGACTTCCCTCCGGTCTGCCACCGACATAGAGAGCAGATTCGAGTAAGTAGAAGATTATCCTTTGCTACAAAATCAACTTTCCTGTAGTAGTTTCCTTCATTTACAACTCATCCGCACTAATGCTCCAACTTCCAACTGATCATGCTTTCCTTGAACATAGGGACAAACCCTTTTAACATCTTGTACGTATTTACAGCTAATAACTTAACCCAACCAGCCGAACCCGGACTTTCTTAGCAATCTCTCCTATAACATTCGTCTATGTGTCTCATCCCATATTCTCTCTGATTAGTAAAATTGTACACAATTTCTTACGCTCCGAGTGTTCTTTTTACTCCACCCGGGTAAAAATCGAGGGTTCGTTAGCAAAGAAAATGTCTGTCAGTTTCGTCTTCTTATAAAGTTTAGACGTCTTATACCTAAGGTTTAGACTTTTAAAGTTTAGGGTAGAAAGAAAAGTACACTTATTTCTTGATCTTCTTCTAGTCGGCTGGTATTTTTGGCTCAGAAGTTAACTAGAATCATTTAGCTGTATAATGTAATGCATCAACTAAGTAACAGAAAGAGAAGCATGGTTCAGCAAGTATAATCAGGATGAGATGATGGCCACAGGAGGAAATAGATAAATAGAAAGATGGAGAAAGAAGGGAGCTCTCTTATTTTCTAAGCTTTTTTATTTTTATATATAAACTCTTTAGTCAGTTCATGCTGTTTGTCAACGAGTTTAAATACTTGAAACTTGACTACTGACTCGTTCCAAGTTACTTGAGGTATGTAAAGCTTGACAAATCTTGTAGAATGCTAATGATACTGAATATTTGCCCTCCAAGGGTATTTATTTATGTATGGGTATGTGGTAATTGCAAGAATGATTTGCTTTTTGGCTAGCACTTTGGCTAGATTTTTAGAAGATGGCTAAGCTTTGGAAACGTGGAAAAATTGTTTAATGCATTGTTATTACCATTCATAATTAACCCAGAAGTGATTATTTAATATCTGCCTATTCGGTGGTTATAAAAGCTGTAACGCTAATATTCTTAGTGGCGTAACAAAAGAAATCACAACAATTAATTAACTCCATTAAATTAAATTTTCAGCCAAGACTATTATTAAAAATGAACTTTTAGCAAAAATATTGTTTTGAAACTGTTATAAAACTAAAATAACACATCAAGCTAAGTTTGCTTGAGCAAAGGATTAACAGAAGGGTCGGATTTCTATAAAAATCCTCTCATACAAGATGTAATTTCACCCCATTCATGTCTATGTAGTCTGCCTAAAGTCATCACTGAAGTAAAGTAAAGTACCACAAAATCGTTGCAATAAAACCTAAACTAAAAGTATACTTTCCACTATTATAAACACAACTTACTACTCGTTTAACTACTACTACTACTACTACTACTACTACTACTGGGGGGCCATCAACTACATGAAAGAAAACGAAATTGCTTTCCCTGCCTGAATCATGTAATTGTAATTTAGCTCATGTCACTCAAGCCTCATCAGAGGTCGAACTTGTTATATCAACTTGTATACATTTCTACATTATATACGAATTCCCCCATGTTATTCCTAGTTTTCTAGATATGTAAACAATCAGTACTAAAGTTAAGTATTTTTCTGATTATTTCACGGGAACACGACATTCGGTCCTAAAAATTCTCTCACAATTTCCGTACCAAACTTCGTCAGTAATAATATTATCTTCGACCGAACAAACCCATGATTTCCTCAGTTTCTCCCACTACACTGCAATGCTAACTGCTTTGCATATCTAAGTATGCCTATTTATAAAGCCTGAAGAGTAAACCTAAATTTAGCTGGATTTCTAAACTTTGAGAAAAAGTTAAACTCACTTCTATATTCCCATATCAAAAAGTAAACTCTAATGATAATTTGTAACAACAATACTGGGTAAACCCTACATCATGCTTTATTACTCCAAAAGGTTAAGTAAAACATTTCATCCCAAATAATAGCAATAGCTGCAGTACCTTCTGCTATTGCTATTGCGGTAGTCATTAACATTTGGAGAAAATTTAATTTGTCCTTTCTGAACTACTCATTGTTCATAGAAAGTTAAACTAATATTGCTTTATGCAGAGAAATTTCTGAGTTGCCTAACAAGTAAGATGTGCACATCATTTCACTAAACAGTTTCTTCGTATCTTATGTAAATGTGGTAAACCCACACTCAAGTCTCACTTAACCAAACAACCTCACAATCCTGCCTACAACGACTCAGCAAGTGCCGCTTGAAGTTACTTGTAATTCAAGCTCTCTACAAAACCAACCCACCATCACCAACTAGAGAGACTAACTTTACTGCGTACAACCAACTAGTAACTTTTTTTTGTTTAACATTCTAGGGGTCCCATGTAGAATCCCGTTTAACCTTAAACTCACAAAAGAAAAGTTCAATTTATTGAATAATTTATTTTAAAAATCCAACTTTACATTATTAGCATCCTTTAAGGTCAAAATATTTAACTTTTAGCCAAGAAAACTAAACTTTCTTTCCATTCCCCATTCCCTGTACTATAAAAAGAAAATCTATTATCATAAATTCAATAATCCACCTCCTGGATTTAAAAATAAAGCTGCAATCTTTTGCCATAAAAAGAGCCCCGAAACAGGACCAGCTTGCTTTCCGGGTACAAAAAATCAGTATTAAAAACACCCTCCTGTTCAAATAAAGCATAAGCTATCCTCGTTTAAAATGTAAAACTTCCTCCAATCCCATTCCAGACTAAAAGTCAACATTCCGTGCTATCCACCTGCAGCAGCAACGGAATACACGCATGTCGCCTTTCAATCTACGTACAGATACTTTGGCAGGTAATTAAACAGTTTGTATGCATACCTTTATCTCACCCTCCCACCAATAAGTACATATCAAAGTATCTCGTGCGGCATAAAACCACCTTCAAAGTCCATTATCTTATGACTCCAGTCCAACCAACCGACCTTACTTTAGCCTTTCTCACTGCTCCTAAGAGATTTCTCCCCATGAAACGACGTCTGCAGAAATGATACAAAATATGCTTTTCATAACACTTAACTCACCATTCTCTGAGAAAGAGTAGCATGTCTATCATAGAACTAGGCATCTCCCATATTTTATATTTTTACCCACCACTCACTGATCCTCCTACACCTATCTCAGAGGAAGGGATACTATACTGACCATAAAAGTGTGGATAAGAAGTAAAGGAACTCATTTCTTGATGAATTATTCATCGAAACAAAATATTTACTCACCAACCCGCAATCCTAAGTTTCTCTTATCACAGTTATAATAATAAGCCAAAAGCCCACACACCATTTACTGATACAACGTAGCATATAACCAAAACTACGAAGATTTTTCGGAGAAAGTAGCAAGAAAATTAAATCTCTTATGACCAAGCCATCATCCCATCACCCTTCAAGCTCTCCCCTTAAGCTTCAGACATATTCTATGAGCTATTGAGACCGTTAAACTCATCGGTCTAAGCCTACTACTACTCTTAAGGTATTTTTCACATCAGGGTAAAAACATTCGTATGGAAATTTCATCTCTGAAAACTACAGAATAGTTACACCCAGCAGAGAACCCTAATAATAAACATACATGCACAAGTCTAGTGAATGGAAATGGCGAGCTAAATCTGGGTACAAAGTTTAGTATTTCCATATGGTAAAATCCTCTTTGATTCTCATCCCTAAAATATTTATTTATCTAGATCCAGTCCGTCCATATCCGAACTGCTGGCCATATTTTTATGTCTCTCAACAAGAATGACCCTGCTGGACAGCACAAGGCTGGAATTAAATTATACACAAGGGCCACTGTCCATACTTGTCAATTTATTTATAGTAGGCTCTGCGGGGATTAATTTTTCTGGATTATACTCTCCCTTCTTCCTCCCTTGCTTACTTACTTCCTCACTCTGTATCAATTTGTATCATATCTTAATTACCACGAGGGATACATACGCACTTCACAAGACTCCATTCATCAGTTCTTAACTAACTTTTACCAAGGGAAATATTGAAAAAAAAATATAGGAAAGTATCATGGGGGAAATCGTCAGGAAGAAATCTTCTAATCATCTTATCGCCATCAGAATTAGAGCGCAAACATTGGCCAGGATTATAACCCCTCGTGAGAAATAACTAACAATGTAAGTTTTTGTTTTAGGTAGGTGGGTACTAGTTTTAGGCTTTCCTTTACTCAATAAATAGTAGATTGGGTAGTACGGAATATAGAAGATAGTAAGGAGTAAAGGTACATAAAAATTGAAACAAATAGGGTAACCTATTACCTATATTATTACTATTATTATTCTATCGTATTATTAGGTTGTTGGGGTCGATGGAAAAGCCTGTCCGTGGGTTGTTTGTGTCCGCCAAAGCACTTATTTCTAAACTACTACTAGTACGACGACTACTATTCCAAATAGAAACGTATAGCAACACCACCGTCATTCGACACTGGGAAATAAAGCAAACGGGATCCGGGTGCCACCGGTGTCACTCTGTGCTACACTTTGAAAGAGGATGATATTATGATGGTGTGATGGCTTATGTCCTTTTCTCCCACACAAAATCCAATCCAATAATCTTTTATATTTTTATATTTAATACTCAAAAGAACCATACTAACTCTCAAAGAATGTAGCAGTAGTAGTGTTGTTATTCCAAAGCCACTTTCTGATCCGTCCAGTAATAAAAATAATAAGGCTAAGGTTAAGGCAATAGAAAAGTCCGTCTGGAACAACATAACGCTTTCATGAAATTGGCAGCAGACAGGCAAGCCCGAAGACCTACAACTTACAAGCATGATTGTCAGTCAGGGGAAAGCCGCAGAAATAAGGAATTATTTCTATTTTTCACCTTAGTCAGATTTTCTACGGTTACGCTATGGTACTTTCTTCTAACATAGTAGCAGTAGTAGTATTAGTAGTAGTAGTAGTAGTAGTAGTAGTAGCAGTAGTAGTAGTAGCAGTAGTAGTAGTGGTCGTAAATAATAGTAGCAAGGCAAGACAAGAGTATGAAAAGAATAGTAGGACGGGAAAGGGGAGTGCCG
>JAQFZX010002229.1:0-20680 GCA_034682405.1 Hydroisotoma schaefferi | reverse complement strand
GCCATCATCACAGAAAAGAAAACAACTTTGTGTAGTTTAATTTTCAATCCAGTTTGTTAGCACTGCATGATGATGATGATGGAGGAGTCTGTTAAGTGCTATATTTTGTCCGGTCTACATTTAAGGTAATCATGAGGGCTAGCTAGACTAGCATATATATGGAGATGGTTAATTTAAATATAGTCATAAAATGGAACAAACGTAAAGATGATGTTTAACTTGAGGGTGTGTATTCGTGGAAATCCTCTTACCCTTGCTGTCTCGCCTAATTCAAAAATAAATTTCTTAATTAAATTCTCAATTTATTCTTCCTTCAAATTTGGTTTGGTAAAGAGTACGCAGAATGCAGGTGCCAGGTGGGTACGGTTGATTTTGTGTATGGTTTTATGTCGGTCAGATTTTTATGGTGTGGATTGAGAAAAGTTAGTTTTTTAACGCCTCGCTTTGGTAAATGAGCCCTAGTATTCTGTCTCTGGATACGTTTTTACCCATTTTTACTTCGTTAGATTAATATAATTATAAGGGATAGCGAGAGGGAGAGTGAAGCTTAATATCCTACAGTTTTCCCAGAAAAGTAGGAGGGTTTATTGCACACAGAAACGGGAACATATTAGGAAAGAATAAAAGTGAGAAAACTCTCCCTAAAAAGGGAAATTGAACAAGATTTTAACAACAATGCAAAGTATAGTATACGGGTCATAGCGGAGCATATGGGCTATTCATAATAGAACAGATATTAAGGTACTACAACAGCTCCAAATTACCATTGATTATGTTATTATCTAACCTTTTTCATACATCATAAAATATACCCCTAAATCATGTATTTACCTCACTATATACACGACTTAGCTTAAGACTACGAGGGAACAATGAGCAGTCCAATCGTCATCATCATCGTCATTCTAATTCCCGTCTACACATTATTTTTCCCAATAATAACCCACTGCTTACAAGTAAGCTTGAGTGTTCTCTCGTTCTGAAACTTGCATCGTTTGTACGTGCATGGAGAATAATTTGAAAACATTTTATGCCCCTTGTACCTAAATTGATCACACATTATGCATTACGACTCGATTGCATAAGTAGATTGAACACAGCAATCCTGCCAGCAACGCTGGATTTTTTATGAGGGGCAAGGGGATGTGAATGATGTGACCCGCAGAATGAATGGCAGTTGGTTCAGTTGGTTGGCCTGACTTTACACACATTTTCTAATCTGGAGGCTATCCATGGGATAATTCTAATGATATGTTTAATATAATGACTTACTTCGCAGGTAGTTTAACAATCACACCTGGTGTCAATCTCATTTAAAAATTATCCAGCTCTTATGCTCTTTCTAGCTAGATTAATGCCTGCTCAAATAAATAATGTGGCTTAAAAGCAGTGGCAATCTGGCAGTGGCAGGGAGTGAGGTAGGGGTACTTCACTAGTAGCGCAGTAAACGTCGCCGTAGTTTTTTTCTCAGATAGAAATGGAAAGACAGATTAAGTGCATAAGGGATTACCTACATTACATAGCGCTATTTTAACATGGACCCAAAAGCAGGCTATTCGAAATAAGATGCCTTCTTAACGCAGACATCGATAGGCACTTAAACTGATGCACCATAACCACCCCTATTGTCTTCTCAGTCTTTATTTATAATTTAGATTCATGTGTAGAAGTATGAATAAGCCTTTTATCTTATCTAAATTTTCACAAAAGTAAATAACTATTTACGTTTGCTCAATTTCAACACTAAATTAATTGCTTAGCCCTTTTACAAACGTTTTATTTTTATTTGATTAGTTGGCTAAATTAAAAATCCTGCTGTTAGCTACTTATCTTCAGCTAAAACTACTAATTATCCGCTGTGACCTACAGGAAATGTTTGTTACTGACAATGTGCCCTATTCATTTAGTTACAATATTTAAATACTGCTAAAAGTACGTCCTTTTGTCTTTATTTGGGTGTCGAACACCATTTAAACTGAACACATGCGTGTTTTTATTTCATTTAAAAGGATTAAGTTCTATAAATTTTACGGAACTCTGGAAGAATTATTTAACCTTTTCCAATGAGACTAAGCGTATGCCGATGCCAAGATAGGTAGTTCAATCCAATCTTACCGAGGAACGGAACGGTCTATCATTATTTCTGTTAGTTTGACATTTTAAAACCCGTTGTTTGTTTCTTGAGAATAAAGCAGATTTTCTTTTTTAAAGTAAAGGATTGCACATAATAAGGATGAAGTGAGCTCACGAATTTTTTTTACTGAGCCTAGCCGTTCAAAAAGCAGAAGATTTAATAAATTTTCTTGAGCCGAAAGAACTTAGTAAAATAACAGAACAGCTCATAGTATCGTCTTATTCTTATGTTCTTCTTAAGCTGATGTTATATTTCTATGCGAGTCTGTGAGACGTCTTAGTCTTCAATCTATAGAATCTTCTTTGGAGTTTGGAGCAGACACAATAAGGAAAGCCAACCCAAGTCGGGACGGGAGCTGAATCTTCATCCACTCCACATCACATTCCTCCTCATCACTCCCACATGACTTTGACTTGGTCTTCAACTTCAGAAACACTGTCTTCTAGAATACTACTATTTATTACAACTAGTAAAATACTAGTTTTCCAGCTCAATAGATTTCTATTGTCTTCATAGATTCAAAAGCTGCATAAACCTGAGGTACTTATATTGAACAGAGATAAAACGAGATAAAAATAAGACTTCTTTGCAAAAACATGCTCTGATCAGCTCATCATGTCAATTAGAAATACAAGAATACGATAAACAAGGAATGCCTGCTCAATTTTTTTTATCGTGTCAGTATTTCTGCAAATTAGCTTTGAGATTCCTCATTCCAAATTGTGAAATGACCAAACTCTTCAGTCCAAGGAGAACCATCATCATCATATCGCAAAGGGGATAGAAATGTTGACCATTTAATCATCAAAAGTCAGACCATACGTAATAAACGTTTTATTTTTTCCACAATCTTTGTAATGATGAAGTATAAAATAAACAATGGAAACCTTCCGAAAAATTCTCCCATGCATGGCTTACGCCAATCAAGGTGTGGATGGAACAGGGATAATCTGCAGCTTACTGAATAATGTACTTTCATTAATTACTCATTACTCTGTTTGTGAATGTACTCTGTAGAAGTTTTAAACCCAGTCTCAATAATAAAATAGTAATAGATCCCACCATCCACGCAGACATCATAGCACAGTGTTCGTCACTTCATCCATTCGTAGTAGTAGTTGAAAGCTAGAATTTTATTCCCCAAGTCTTTCTACACGTTCTTGTCGTAACTCTCGTCAATAAACAAGCTATGGGTTTCTCAAGTTTGGTTTGTAGTTGCAGTAGCTTTGCAACTTGTATCGACGACTGTTTTTCAGTAACTTGGGCCGGTTTTTTGAATCCCTGGCTACTTTACTAGTCATAAACTCAGTATTCAAGCCTTGCAATAGAAGAACTTAGACCCCCTTTTCCAGCTCTACTCGAGTACGTCTCCAGTCAGTTGCACGCCAGCGATAGAAGCGTGAAGGTGTACGTGAACCGTTCTCTCCGTTTGAGCAAACGTACACATCTACTTTCTGGTCTTTGAGGGTACTCTCTTGCTAAAGAAACAAGTATTGGAACCCCATAAAATTGTACACACACCAAATACAACCCAGTGGTTGGTGGTAACCTTCTAGAAAAGTTGTTCTTGAAGTAAAATAAAAGTATTTAATGCTCGCCTATTCTTTGAGCAGCGAAGTAATACCTAGAAAGGATTATTATTCAACGCAATAGAAACTTTAAGCGTTTAAAGTGTGTGTGAGAAGTTGTTCCCTTCAGCAGCTTGAAACCAAATTGAGACATTCCATCCATCTGATCCTCTGCTACTACAAACTACAACTACTATAACTATTACCAACTACCTTGACTATTGTTATTGTTGTTTGGGGAGCAACAGAGCAAATCATCATCATTATTGGTCATTATTGTTTTTCCTCTCTTGTAGAAGTTCTTAGTTCTTGAACCCTTGCCTTCTTGCTGCATCTCGTGTTGTTCTTCAGGTTCTTGTTGCCTGCATTATAGAACTATAAGTAACCATCGGTTGTCGGTTGTTCGTGGTCCACCTTGACTTGACTGCAGACAGGTATTAGGCAGGAGGATTGCATTGCCACAGGGTTCTTCTAATATTTAAAAGTGGGAATAAGTTGTACATCTTCCTTTCGTTGAGGGAAAATTATCCTCCAACAGCTCCTTCATGGTTCATGTTCCGAGGTGAACACATCATTCCATAAGATAATACCTTAATCTACGTATCTCTCCTAACTTAACTTAATACCCGACCTTAACAAAAGGAGGTAAAAAACCGTCCATCCGCGTTTTGGGTGGAAGTAAAGTAACTTCATCGGATTGATACTACTTCTGATCATACTACAACATCGCGGCGTATGTTATGTGAGTCTAGGTCGAGTGAAGACTTCCAAAATCCTGCCATAATATACCAAATAGTAATACTTTTCAATATAGCTTCAAGCCAAGGGTTCATTTCTGACTGACTGAGAGCTAATTAAGTTGAAAGGAGAGGAAGTTCACATCAACAATTTTCTTCGGTGCTCATTGTTTTGTTCCAAGCCGCATCCACTATCCAGACATTCCTACATCCACCTTCTTGAACATCTTCATCACGAATCGAACCAGGCAGGAACAACCAAGGATTGAGCCTTAATTGTTTACTTTGTACTCCAAATCCTCGACTTGAAACCCACAATCCTGTTCATTTCTTGAATCAAACCTACATCAGGAAAGGTAGCTATACATTTAATGAACAACAAAGTGTAAGAAGTTATGCTAAAAGTTAGATTAAATTTATTTGCAATTACTCCTGGAAAAAAGCAAAACAACGTGTTTTATTGTATGGACTTCATATTGAAAGCAGCTCCAAACCCCTCCACTACTATGTACTTATGTACGTGACGATTAGTAGTACTATAGTTATCTTACTATCAGGGAGTTGAGTCGTTTAAGCAATGAAATTTCAAGAGTTTTTGTCAACATTGGAATTTTCACGGTGAAAGGAATCGTGAGTCTGGCATAGGGACAAGAGATTATTATTTAAGTATACTGTAAAGCCCATCAAAGTCTGCGAGTTGAGTTCAGAAGGACAACATAACCATAATATATATCTGCTCCGAAGTAAGTAAAGTTAGTAGTACTCCTCACATACGCGTTACAAGCGTTTACTTACTCCAAGGTGTTAGTTAGCAAGAGACTGAAAAGTAATTCAAATAATCACCTTAGTTGTCGGTCGGTGGACCGACTTTCAACACCACTACTAAAAAGACTTACATAGATAGTAGTGTGACTGTAACTTTTCTAGAGTATGAACTTATATAGCAACAAATAAAACAAGGATTTAGTTTCATCTCATCTCTTTTGCTTGCTATCCTGCAGCAGCAAACCAGAAGATGATGAATGTGATAATATACTTTGAATAGTACGATTTGAGCTTTAAACCATAAATCGGATGTGTATCATCATCATTGGGTGATAATAATGTTGTAAAGTGAGCCGAAGTCCGTGAAGTCATAATACAAAAAATCTCTGAATCTGTCTGCTGCGAGCGAGTTTACTTTATAGCATTATCATCTTATCCTACATCCAGCAGCGTAATCCAATCCAACCCTTCTCATCTCAAGGGTGGATCTTCTTAGTTCTCCGAGTGGAGTAATAATAACATCACACAGATTCACAACGATTACATGAAAAATCTCACTTCTCAGTCTTGGATATGTTTATAAGCTGCTAGAATAGAGTCAAAAGGAGATAAGAATTTTAGATGGAGTGTGAATAAGGCGAGAAAAAGCGTCCATTTCGTCGGTCTTTTTTCAATGAACTTAAGACGATGATGGTTCAAGTTAGTAATAACAGATTTTATGGAACGTAAATTTGAGTAACACCTTCAGTCCAATTTTCCATGGTCTTTTACCAACTTCTTTAACGTTATATAGAACCAAGTCCCCCACGGCTGTACTATAGTTACTACTGCAGCAAAGTATGCAGGTTTTAGAGAGATTAACACACAATTTCTCATTTTTCAAGAGCTCCGACTGATTCCTCCATTCGTTCAGCAGCTGTTTGGCTTCTTTTAAGGATTCTCTTTTCTTCTAAAGAGTCGAGTAGGATTTTGCCTTTTGAATCCAGAAGATATCATCTCAAGCCAACACATTGTAAAAGCTCTAAATTACATGGAGAGACTTCCAAATCATTTAATTTCCAGGAAGCAATCACCTGGAATCCAATAGCGGACTGAAGAATTAATGCTGTGAATACTACGTGAAGTCTCAAGTTTATCGAATACCACTTCGAATTTAAGAGTGTAAAAGATGAACAATTGCTCTCCTTGTGGTACAGAGAAATGATCCATCTGTTCTAAAACCAATCAACATCATCATCCTTATAAACTTTTGCAGCAAAACTTTTAACTTAAAAGTGGAACTTAATCATACTCAGCTATTGAGTAAATGTACTCTTTAAATTAGAAAACAAGTTAGGAAATTGTCCTTGTCGTCCAAAATACTTAAAAACCCCTTTAAAAAGGCACTCGTAAAAAGTTTCTCTTTTAACGCTACAACTCTTCGATTTTCTTACCGTTCTTTTCTACGTTACACTCTTTCCTGGTAATTTCGTTACCATTTAAGTTAAAACTCAACTATTGATCAAAGCTGCTCTTTGAGTGTAAAGAGTTGCGTACTGAATACTAAAACTATTCTCAACTGACTATATACTAAACTGTGTAGTGTACACGTAAAGATCAGTACTCTCTCTAGGTACGCAAAGAAATCATCCAGTGACTGGCTTCTGGCCCTGTCCTTAACAAAAGTAAAGCAGAGACGAGCGTTGAGCGTTGACTTATTGAGAAAAATCCTCTAAAGTACGGAAACTCGTTGTCTTTTGTCACGAAAGCGTAATCTAATTCTCTTTCTAAGCAACCATCACGGTCGTGATACATCTTTGAATGTATATATAATACAAGAACATACTTACCATAGGACGCTTACACAACTCCCTAGCAAGTCGTCTTGACGGATTCCGTGTTTATTTGAGTGGATTGTTCCACCAGACTCGAGTTGTTTATTAAGATAGGCAGGAAGGAGAAGTTAGTTGTGAAAAATTGTGAAACACACTTTAGGATTGCATTGGAAAGCCTAGACATACATACGTAGTCTTTCCGGTTCCCGAAAAAAATCTAGATCTCTACCTGGATCTAGAGTATTTTTACAACAAGCAATATCTCTTACTTCGCTTATTCCTCGGTGAACAACAACTCTACATTCAACCCTTAGTGCTGTTTCCATTGAATTTCACTGGGAAACAGCAAAAGTATATAACTTTTTCTTCAGCAACGTTTATAGCACCAGAAAAGTGAGAAAAATTCTACTGCAGAAAAAGAAAAGAAAGAAAGCATTCGGTGAGTAGGTGGAGAATATCACACCCAGTCAGACTTACGAAATAAGAAACGAATGAATCTTGAAGACATAATATAGAACGTGGAGTATTACAAGGAATTCCACCCATTCTCGTCTCCTATATCTCCCACTTTCTAGCATGTAAAGCTGCAGAAATCTTTAGAAAAGTGGCTGAAAGCACATTACATAATAATACAATATAAGTAGTAAGTCAAGTAAGGGAAGGAGAGAAATGGAGTGAAACTACAATAATGGGTCGGTTGAATTGAAGACAAAGGGTTTCCAGAGAATCCGCTGGAAACAAGGCTAACTCTACTCTACTTCTGAAGAAACAGTTGGAGACCAGCTGAATTGTCCAAGAACTACTGACTCTAGGACCTACAATTTAAGACAACCTAACTTTTAATAGTACTGGATTTGTAATATAAAATGTAATATGAACTAACCACATCTAGAACGTAACGCCGTAAAATAAAAGGAGACGAGAGAAAAGAGATAGTTTCTGGATTGCGATTCTCTAAATCGGACCGTAAACATACAGTTGAAAGTTATATTTCTGTCTAAAACGGAGATTTAATATTGCCCATCGAGCTTAAACCCAACGTGCATTCATATCAAGGGAAGGGAGAACTCGCTTTTTCAATATTTTATGAAATGTTCCCAGCAAAGCTACCAAATTCGCTATGTATATTATTATAACTAGGGATCTAAGTTTTGGAAAGTAAAGGAGAAAATTGTCCTGGAGCTTTTGTTCCCTACCCCCAAGAGGAGTGGTAGAGAGGTCTTTCTCTCAGAAAGTGTACGTATTTAAGCTATTGACTTTCCTTATTATATCACCTTTGTAGAGCAACTTTTGCACATGGGAGGAGTATCAAGATTATATCCATGCGATATTCTTACCCTGTAACCTCTCTTTTGTATGAACACTGGAGAAAGTAGAATAAAGTTAGGCAGTTTCTTAATAAACTACTAACTGTTGAAACCTAAAGAAAAGATAAGCAGCCAGGTAGTGAATTTCTTCTGGGAAAAGTTTAGTGCTGACCGATCCGCACGTATTTTAACCATTTCTCTCAAAGGTAGAACTGGGACTTACGTAACCTTTCATTTCGCAAGAGAAGGCAACATCTTTGCAGCAGATATTTCGCTTTTACAGAAAAAAAGGTGAAACTTTCTAGTTACTACTACAGAACGTATGCCCCAAGTGCCCTAAATATCCAGGAAAAAGCAACCTACAAAAATATAATAGGTAAACCCTGGTGGCTGTATCCTTTAAGCGATTTGTAGTGGTTAAGTCCTGGGGATACTTCTAAACCGAACCATTAGCAACTTTATGAAGAAGATTAGCCTGACAGGAAAAATCGTCATCCAGTTATAACGAGATATTGTATTGTATTATATCATCTTGACCGGCAAGCTAAGAAAATCATAAACCTCACTCCGCTCAACTTCACCGACACCACTGTACTGTCCTAGGGAGATACTGGGATTGAAAGAGTGAAACGAAGTTGTGTCAAGTAAGCCCAACTAAACTTAACAAAGCTCTGCTAGCTTCAGTTCGGACTTCGATTCCCAGGGAAGGACTTTCATTTTTTGAGAAAACCTACTAAAAGAAGGGTGCCAATCTATCACGACTTACCTTCTACATCAACTCATCCAACTTGAAGAGAAACTAGAATCATTTTTTCTAGTTGTTATTTAACACTATTGAGGATTGGTGGTCAATCTCAACGAAAAAAAATCACGTCCTCTTCTTTCCTTTGGTACAAAGGTTGTCATCATTTATGCCCTACTGTGGGGAATTTAGACTCTAGAGAGCCAGTAAAGGACTTATCATCCTTTCTCTGCTGTCATATTCTGATTATCCAGACTCTTTTTGCACAACGTCTGGTCAGAGTGAGTTGGAATTCAGTTGAAAATTCACATAACTATGATTATAGTAGAAGGCTTTATATTGTGGCACATACCAGGAAATTTTGTCTATTCTGACTATAACTCATAAAGTTCGGAAGTGGTTCTGTTGGAGCCGACTCATATTTACAGAATTGTGTAGGATTTGAAATCTAGAGGATTGACCACTTGGTCCAGCCTGTCGAAGGAATAGTAAGGATACTTCAGCTTTAAGTACCTCGATTCACTTTGTGCAAAAGCCAAACTATTATTTGGAGCTGCTGGTATGCTATCTACAACAGTGTGTTGGAGACAAAGAAGAAATATTTTAACTTTTGACTGCCTCATCGTATAAAAGTTTATTCATCCCTCAAGTTTCAGTACCAATTTGGGAAGAAAAGGACACTCTACATGTCGTCCAATACGAAACAATCGTTCGGAATATAGGACACCCAACCGGAATTGCATAGTAACAATAATATATCCATAAAACATCTCCTACTCAACAGTCAGCAACCACCATCAAGTAAAAAGGTTATACCTACAGCAAACGTAGGTATCCACTGAATTGAAACCCGAATTCAGAGCAAAAGAATCTGAAAGAAGCAACAATGTTGAACATTTGTTTGCGTGTAGTTCTTGTGATGGTTTTTGCCTTACATTGTCCCTTCTCAATAGCCCCACTTATGGCTTTGGCCTGGGACTCTGACTTGGACGCACCTTGTTGTGCTCACAGAATAAGACACCATCGAGGTATGTTTCAAACTTTCAATACATCTCTTTCCTTTAATCCTTATACTTACTTAATAGATTATGGTCGGTAAGAAACTAAAGTCTCACGAGAAATTCAATACCATCGTCCCTTAGGTACTTTTAAAATGTCCTGCATATCCAGACAAAGAGTGAACAAGTCTAAAAGTCAGTTTGTAAAAAACGAGAGACACTTTTAAACTGGTAAATTTATTATGGCCCTTCAATGCGCTTTTCATTACATTAGTACATTATGCTGTTTGTTGGACTAGGCCGGCTCCCGTTGGATTTAAAGGTAGAAAATGTATGAAAGGTTCCATAGAGCAGTGTTGAGGTCTTGTTGTACAATGTGAAAATTATGGACCTTGGGGAGCATTTAGGTTGTACAAAATTCATACAAATTGGTAGCCATCAACTCAGTCCGAGTTACCTGTGGTCGTTGTGTAACTTTATTGTCATAATAATAATAAAAGTCAGAAGCAGTATAGTACCTAGTCTCTTTGTAAACCTAACTTAGCAAGATGTTGGTCAAGGTGCAATCTTTCGCAAGGCAGTTCATGGGTTTCGTATTGTGCTCTAACTGAATGAAATAATGATTTCAAAGTTTGTAAAGTAGTAGAAAATTTATGAATGCTGTCATTGAAGAATTGAGCATAAATAAGGAACATTTTTGAACATCTTCGGATAATATAAATCGTGTTGTAAAATCCCTTCTAATGGTTGGCTGATCTGGTCAAACAAAGCTGTTGTCGGGAAAAACATCGCTTTAAAATGTCAACTAAGGATTTGTACTCACTATGGAACAAACCAGAGAGTATTGAGTGTTAAAGTACTTTTAGTCGAGCCTGGGTTTCCGGTTTGACAGGAAAGGTTCACAGAGAGCAAAAGTAAATACTTTTACGCTGTGTAGTTTTTTCTCCACGCATTTTGTAAGACATTTTCCTTTCTTTACTATCTACAATCGTCCAATATTTTGTATTTATATGTAACTTCGCTCAGCTGAAGTTGCTGGTGGGTGTTTCTGATAATGTTTTTCTTTCCGATGACACAAGGATTTTGCTACATAACCCATGCAAGAAAACCTCCAACTTTTGTTCAGGTCCATTGATTCTGTCTTTCTGTATACTTATAACTCGTGTTACAGTTGGCGTCGCATGTACAACTAAGCTCATTTCTATAAGCTGGAATTTTTTTCATGCAATATGTGGCTTGGTCTACTGCTTTTTAAAGTTTCCGCAGCAGTTTGCTTAACACTCACACATCTTTCCAGCTTATAAATACTACTAAATGTGTGAACTTGCAAGCAAAACAAAGTTATTTAAGTGAGTATAGAAACTAAGCAAACCTACCGAGCCATTCTTAAATGCAACTGTTAGTAAACTTGTAAACTACTACAAGGAAAAAGATAGGATCATGTCGCGTAGGGTTTGGTGTTTCCTTTTTCAAAAGGTTTCAATTTAGGAGGTTTGAGCTCTTTTTAACTCCTTGTGCTAGAAATAGAAGAAGCGGTAGGAAATACGACCTTTTGGTATCTTAGATCTTTTTTCAGTTCACTATAGATCATGAGATTTTTATTTATTATTTAAGCTTCACATCAAACGAATGAATTATAAAGAAAGGCCGGTGGGTTTGGAGGTTTCATCATCTTCTCTGTACCTACACTTGTAGTAGCTACTACTAAAAGGTAGGCTGGTTCTTACCAGGTCTTTTCTGGAGCTTTTGCAGAGAAATTCCATCAACAACTTAATTTAATGATGTTATTATAATACTGAAGTTGAATTTACACAGAGAATTGGGTTGTTCTGAAAAATTCGAATTTTATAAACGAGAGGATTTATAAAAATATCCCATGGCGGCCACTAAACGGTGACGTGAATAATGCTGCTTTGTGGTGAGTGGCGAGTTAGTTTTATTTTGAATGTAAGATGTTCTGAACATAAATGGGTCAAGTAAAAATTTTCGTTGAGTGATAAAAGTGCAATTTGGACTACTTACTCAGTAGAGCATCAAAGAAAATGTACTTTGAAGGGTTAAATGTCTATTTTAAATTCTTTAACCCCAGAAATGAAGTCATCTTCTTACTTTTTACCATAGACTTAAGGACAAAAGGTTAGGGTATACACTTTTTCTCAAAGCAAAAATCAAGCTTACACCTGGTCCTTGTAATTTAGAGAATAAGTAATTTGATTGCTCAAATAACTTTAACCGTTAACTAAAGTCTGGAATCATTTTAAACTAAGTAGAAGGTACATGGTAGGTTTCCAATTTTCTACGCCCACGTTTTAAAATGTTCCTTTTCGATTCTATATAATCGGTATAATGTATCCATCGGCGGAAGGCTTTTGAAGATGTACATGACTTTGTAACATTATTTTTGTAAGTTATGTAGCAACAAATTAGATATTTTACATCAAGTATATGAACCAGATTGGTTAGACAGAAACCCATGTTCCTTCACACCTGTGAATCCTTTAGCCTAGGTAATCCTCATAAAAATAAGGGGATGGCAGTTTCATTAGCATAATAGTGTCTTGAACAAACGAGGAACGTTGTAGGCGTATCGTATATTGTAGATTTCAGTTTTCGGTGCCACTGCAGGAGTGAACATTTTTATATTATCATAGAGCGGCACCACACACATTTCGTGGGTGCATTTAATTTCACGAGTTCTATTTTCAAGAGTCATACATTAGGCATTTATGAACTTAGAGAGCGCAGACCGTTTCTAGTTCATTAAGTTTGTATCATATGCCATGAAGTAATTGATGGTTGAAATAAAACAATATAGAAAACTGCTTTTAGAGAGCTTTCCTTGATCAGTTTTGCATCAGGAGTCGAGAGTATTTTTTACGAGTAGTAGACCTTATTATAAATAACTTATGAATGGCTAAGCGAGGCAGTTTCTACCTGAGCCATTAAGTTTGGTTATTTTAATTCATACTGAAAATGCTTGTAATAATAAACCTTACCGTTTCTATCGTATGTGCATCGATAAGTTGTAGGTAAAAGAAGGTAGGTCAAAAGTCGAAAGGGCGTGTACTCAGCAATAACGACAAATCTAATATAAATTATTATCCAATAACCATACGTAAAGATACGGCTTCTTCTGAACTTTATTTGTGTGAGTTTTCATGAAAATATTTTTTAACGTCGTTTTCGTATCATCCAATACATTAGTATTATATATATATACTTATCGCGCTCGTAATTCTCACAAAAAAATGAAAACATTGCTGTAATAATGTGTTTAACAATGCTAATATACAGAAAAAGGGTTAAAAGATCGCAATCAACTTCAAAACCATTAGCATCAAATTATTCCAAATAACAAGACGCCCCGAATAAAAGTATAATTGTAAACCGACGAAAAGACGAAGAAAGCCCAATGACAAATATTTCAGCTACACGGCAACGACTTGAACAAAAAACTGCTCTTCCCGATCCGCTGCAGGTAAAAGTACAAAAACAATTCATGAATAGAGTATCAATCTCCGGTTTATACAGCCCATTGTTTTCAGACTGAAATGAAAAATGGCTGAAACTCTGAAACGAGTAAAACGTCTCACTACATTTATTACAAGTTTCTGCTTTTGCACACCTTATCTTGACTCCTGCTGAATTACTGAATTTCCCATTAGTTTACTTCGCACCCGTAGAATTAGAGTCAAGAAGAAGTAAAGTGTCCGATCTTTTTGTTTCAAAGGGAACAATCAAGTCCTGAGTTGAACATGCTGATTTAAAAGGCCTTTTTTCCTTTGAACTTTACAGATTAATGCGTGAGGGGAGTATTTAAAGCTTGTATTTGGTAATAAAATGCTCCCGTTGAATAAAGCTTCTCACAAATTTTGACTTGTACCCGACAGAACTTAGCATTTCTACACTCTATTTTGCTCTAATGCAACGGCTCTGTTGCACGCACAGCTAGTGTATATCAGATCAAGCCAGCAAGTGAAATGTTAAGTAATTTTATTCTTTGTACGCAAGTAAGATATTAAGTTTCTTAGCGAATCCTCTCTCTCTCGTAGGAATAGAGTTTCCCCCTTTCTCGTTCGTATTAGTAAAGTTGAATCCACCCTCCTTTTTATTTCATTGGATTTGATATAAATCTTCAAATTTTATCGATTTCGATTGTTAAAATGAGTCTGGCTTGTATAGATCAAAAGTAAAATACTTTAAAAAGTAGTTTAAAACAAAAATATTATGCATTTTACTTCATTACGAAGATTATAAATTTTTGTGCTTGTGCAAGATTGACATGGCTAACGGGACAACCGAGTAGTCACTATGTGAATATTACCAAGAACCGGTGCAGCAACGTCTGTTCTTTCAAGTGTCATAGAACTAAGATGTGAGTTGCATTAGAATGACTTCTGCATTTATCTCTCACATCGTAAAAATGTACTGACTGTTTCATAACTTTTGCACAAAAACAAGAGCGTACGTACAGAAGAACATACATTTTTGGGAAACTTTTCACCCCATACTCTCCCTGTTCGTAAGTTAAGATCTTGGAAATGTAGTTCACTGAATTCCGTCGATGTCAAATGGTTTTCTATTATGCGGTTTTAGATGTGCGTTTTACAAAAGGTAAGCCCACCTACCATGTAGGGTGCCTTTGAAGAAATTTTCATCCAAGTTGACAGGATTCAAAGTCATGTTTCTGGTCGTGACTTCTGACTCTGACTTTGTGTGGAATAGGAACCCGTTTTTGCTCGTCGTTACTCTAAGACTAGCATTAGTAGTAGTCGCGGTTGTAGTTTGAGAGATTTCGACTGTGGTAGGGTCGGTAGGGAGGTTACGTATATTAGCGTAGTCCATGCCATAGTTGCCTGCTTCTGCAGCAGTTTATATTTTGTGCGACGGATGAAATCGATTTTCACAGCCACCATCAGTTCGATGCTTATCAAGGTTTGACAATCCGATGGCAAGGTTGCTTTATACATTCCGTAGTGGTAGGAACAAGAAGCAGAGTTACTGAGCCAGCAAAGCTAGACATTTTCAGGTCACATCGACATGGACACACTGACTCTTGTCTTGTGATCTGAAGTGTTCTACTCCACTCTTGTATTAAAGGGACGGAAGAGTAAAAGGCTTTTTGTCCAATATAAAATTCGCCTAGGGAAATTCATCGCCCAGTTCGTATAGTGTTTCACTTTTTTCACTTTCGTATCACTATTGATGATATATTCAATTGTTTAAGGGCTTTACTTGAGAGATTTTATCTTCTATACCCCAACCTTCTACAATTGTGCAAAAAACGAAGCATTCATATTTTTTTCCTTTAGAAATTGGCACCATAATATTAACCGTTACTGCAATGCTAAAACAATTCTTTGCAAAAGTAAACACCAATTTTGATTCTACATCGAGACAATTTACACTTAACAAATCGCTTTATATTGTTTGGCGTAGTCTAATAAAATTGCAATGCAATAAGACTAGATTTTTATGTAGATGGAAGGAAACTGAGAACAGGGTGAAAGCTAGCGAACAAAGCAAGTGATTTGTCACTCTGCCGCTTGAAATGTGCTCTGCTATACAAGATTAAATACAAAAGACTACAAGAAGAGGTAACAAGCAAGCCAACCAAATCAGTAAATATATATGCATCGCAGCACTACTAGTATAATTCTGAAACTGATGGAACGAGACGACACGTTCTTGTTATAAACTTTCTGCTTTGTGTATACGACAGACAAGGTGTTTTCCGTTTGCAACTGTTACTCTCCACCATTTTCCAGAGGGAAAGCCACAGTTACAATCTAAAATATGGAATCTTTCTAGTGGGGTGTTTCCTCTAGTAGGCAATATACACTGTCACTGTTAGCTAGCTCAACTGAGACCGAGAGAGAGGATCTAATCGAGGAAATGTACAGAAAGAATTGAGACTAGAATTTTTACAACTCGTGTCAGTTTGGTTGAATTTCTGTATAAATTCTCTCAGTCCTTGTTTACCCAACGTTCATTTCATGTATCTCGCTGCTGTTTGCTTACTTACTATTATTAAACACACATGACACACGCTCACAAATACGTATAATTTTTTGGAATGTTTTGTTATTCTGCACGTAGTTTTTTTAGCGTTGAATGTCTGTCTAGTGGGGTAAAAAATTGCACCAAATTACAATACAGGGTGAAAAGTCTTTCCTTGCATGTGAATGATCAAAGTAATTTTTCCCTTAGGATGAGTTCAGAATTCTTTGTAGGTTGTTGAATGAGATACTTGGAAGGCGGATAATTTTATGTCGTCGAGGATGCTTCCTTATTATTCTGTTGGTGTCGTTCTTTAAAAGCAGCCGTTTCTATTTTTCATGGGGAAATACTAAAACATAATCGAGGTTATATATTTAAAATTATTGCTAACGAGATTTCATTATAAGACGTAACAAGAACGTCAAGTATCAAAATGCTTCTTTCATAGATCTTTAAAAAAATATTCTATACTTAGTGTGTGAAATTCAGTATTAATGAATACACTGTACAAGCAAAACAGATCATTTTAAACTAGAAACGCGAAAAAAAATCATTCACATCTACCAGACATTAATTAAAGGAATTTCATAGCCAAATTTCATCCTCCATTCCTTTCCTGTACAAAGAGAATTGCCTGAGCAAAACTTTGAGTGGCTTAGTTATTTTGTCCATAGCTGATGAGCCAGCTTCTTCTACACTCTAACTGGCTTTCATTCCTCCTCAAGATTCTACTGCGACTCCTGTGTCTACCCCATTGCTGATTCATTTAACCAACCTTCATTTTATGCTCCCATTTACTGCAGGAGAAAGTCGGAGCCGAGAACCGATAGAGGATTTAAAAGAGAAGAAACAGCAGTGGACATATAAATGCCGTAGTAGTAGTTTCTGTAATAGTATAAAATAGCCAAGTGCAATGAAGGGAGAAAGTGCAAAAGAGAGTCTCTAGGGTTTGTGTTCTAGGAGTGAAAGCAGCAGTCCTTTCTTTTGACCATGCCGACACACTCTAACTAAACACTTTCCAACAACACTAGATGTTCCAATACCACTACTCTACTACATTGTACCACGTAACGTATAGAGTTCTATACGATAACCAGAATGAGGCTTATCGGTAAAGAAACCACAACTGAATTCTAGATAGGAGAAAGTGATACCAGATGTATAGTGGAAGTTGGAAATCCAAAGGATTTTAGTTATAGAATACTGTCTACTACTGAATGTTCTTCTTTGGGTAATAGTTTCAGTAAAGTTTCTTTCGAGTATGTTCTGCAGTGTTAGTTTGGTTTGTAGTGTAGTGGTGGTGAATGTAGGATGTTGCTTCTCTGGAATTGGTGGACCTGGAGTTTGTAAAGAAGATAACAATATCTTACTTACAACACCCAATATGTCATTTAGTACATGAAAGGCCCACACCCTTTTGCTTATTATTATCCCTTCAATTTACTTCACTCCCTTATAGCTCAATTTAAAACTTATACCACTACCATGCTTCATTTATTACAGACAATGAGATGCAATAACTTTAGAGGTATTGGTTCACCTCAAGCAATAGATCATTATAGTTCGTATTCAGTTATAGTTAAAATTCTAATACCTACAAAATGAATAATGTATCATCTCTACTTATTTTATCTCGTATGAACGAGGTAATGATTATCAGTCGACTGCTGGGCATTATTAACAAACGAGAAAGAACATCCTTCACTTTGTTCATTTCATAAACTCCTTAGAGAGCGAAAGACTGAGAGATTCCTTTTGGATCAAAATTTAGTTGGTATATTACAAGAACCTACCTAATTCAGAGCTGCAAAGATTAGTGTAGTAAAAGGGTGGCCTTGTCGGGCGGTTCCTTAAAATTTCATTTTGGCGTGGCATCTTTCGATCCTTTATACATAACGTTTTCCTATTGCAATGCAGTTGCAGCTGAATAGTGGTATAACTATAAAACGGGAGGTTTCTACAGAGTGTAAAAATAAAAGGGCAACGAGAGTAGAATATTTAAAATACTATTATAAGCTGAATGAAAAAAAATGATGAAAATAAAGCATAGTGAGAAATAAGGAAGATTAGGAACTTAAAGCGAAACCCTAAGTGAGCTTATCTGTTTCGGAAGGATTCACGCCGAGAATTTCCGTCAGAATGATAGAAGACTTTGGACCAAGAACCTTTGGAGATGATGCTAAGCAGGAATTTGAAAAGAGTAAGGGTAGTGCAGAGGAACGAATTAATATAGCATGCTGCATATAAATGTACTTCGTGGAGTTCTGAGCTCAGTTTGTTTCTTGGAAATTTTAATTGAGGGAGTTACACTACGATGAAATTAAACAAATGGTATAGTTGTGGTGGCGTCACTTTTTACACAGGCAACTGTGTTTAGGAGGTAGATCTCCCAAAATGTCATACTGAGATTTCCTACATATGGCTTTCTTAGCTACGGGGGTTCGAGACAGATTAAATTGACTCTTTTATTATTATGTAATCAGACCAAAGTTACGCTTAGCTTCCGCCTTTTTAGAAGCCATCTTGAAACCCATGATTAATTTTTTAACTTTTGATTAAAAGTATTTTAGTTTTACGGTCTTTTCTCAAAGCTGGAATTGAGAATTGCATGAAAGTGATTATTTGCTCCGCAACCATGTAATTTATGAGAAGGAACTGTTTGCTTAAGCATGTGAGTTGTTTTGCAGGGATTACAAATACACTCGAGCGAAAATGATTGGAATAAAATATTACTGCTAAAAATATAAAAGTATTCTTAATCAGCAAGCCAATGAAACAAAATATTGGAGAGCGACTTTAAAAGCAGAAAAACTTTTTATTGAGTATGGAAGAATAATTCATATTCATGATGACAACGATTGATCATTCGGATACAAGACGTATGAAATATTATGAAAGTTTCTAATCAGTTATTTCAGAGGGTCAATGGCTTTTGAAATGTCTCTCTGTCTCTCGAATAAGAACAGTTTAACTTAAAGTTGCAAAGATTACTACTTGTAACTTGTAAGTGGTAGATACGTGTTGATTCTTTCTAATGTCAGCCGTAGAATTAAAATTGTAGGTATGTATTCAGTATGAGCTGAGTTTATGCACCAGTACAGTAGTCTGTGTAAGTTGTAACAGTAAAGTAATGTGGTAATAATTTTTCCGAAGTAACAACGGGAACTATAGACTCTTCACTCATCCGTAAGTTTTTCTCTCACAAGGCTAAAAGTCCAAACACAAGCTGTAGTAATGTATCTACTAACGTTTTTAATGCAAAACAGCACTGTGAAAAGCTGAAACTACATGAAGTACTGGATATATGGTATTACTACCACAGAAATATTATTATTCTTTCAACACTTTTTTGTTCTGTGAAAAAAGTTTTGCATGAGCTCATAATGCATCCTCTGGTGCATACAAAATTATCTAAATCTCTTCACCTTCTTCTTCTAGCACGAGATTGCTTGGTTTGGTTAAAATGATCTTTTATAGGCAGTCAACCAGTTCCATTAAAACTATTAAAACATTCATAACATCTTTGCAAGAGATGAAAAACAAAAAACCACTTTTTATGATTAAGCATCTCGACAAAGTTTGGATGTCAAGCAGAAAGTATTCGGTAAATCATCAATGTAAAATCACTACCTTCTTTAATACAATTCTGATTCTACGGAAAGCTTTTTTCTCTCACGCTGTAAGACTGCAAGGAGTGGGAACATGGAACGCATTAAAAAGTAATATATGCAAGAGGTTTTATTGTACCGTAGCTTTATCGCAAAGACGTTATTAGCAAATTTTGTCTCATACTTTAATAATACAAGCAGTTGCTGAACTTAGGACAGAGATCAACACTCATTGCACATATTAGACAGTCAGTTGGGCGTGATGCTTGACTTGAATACGCATTTTACGAGTAGCTGCTGTATTCAGCATCCAAAACCGTGGTTGCAACTTAACATCTTGTTGAAATATTTGAATGTCGTATGGATCTCTCTTATTACTTTTGATGATGAGCCTTTTCCTTTAAGTAAAACGTGATAATGTATTCTCCATGCTTGTTATTATTTTGTATACATTAAATACTACTGAAATCCACACAGTTGACTGCAAGTTTCTGTAAGTTGTCTTCAAAGGTTTTGGGTTGGAAGCTGCAATGGAGAAGAGGAAGGAACCTTGGCCAGAGTTCATGGTAGAAAATTATGTGCATTCCACTAGAAATAAAAAGAAGTGTTAAATAATACTGTGCTTGTGCCAAAATGAACTCTAATTAGATCCTAATTTACCACGGTTTGGTTTCTGGCACTAGGGGAGACAACAGCCAACTAGAAATGCTTCTTCGTCATTTAGCTTCAAGTTTCTTCTCCAATTTTTAAGACCATTTTCTATTAAATTTAATAATAATAGTACATTTAAGATGGTTAAGAAGTCGAGTGTTGTTTAGGAATGTGTAGCTGATAAACAGCGGCTTATATTTTGCTATGCTGCTTACCGTTTAAAATGTTTGTAATGTGGGACTGAACTAATTTGCCTTTTTAACTCATTTTCTATATTGTAAATTTACACATGCATGTAATTTCTATAGTCTTCTTCCTCCTTTTTTATTTTGGTTTAGTAGGTGAAGAAAGCTCAT
>JAQFZX010002228.1:0-20682 GCA_034682405.1 Hydroisotoma schaefferi | reverse complement strand
TCCAAGGGTTTTTTTGGGAATATTTTCGAATTTTGATTGTTTGGCCCAAAAAACAGCCTTATCCGTTAAGCTTCTTTAATAATTTAATGAGCGATGCCGACTGATCTTTTGTCTGGAAATGTGCTTAAATTTGCATACTTTAAATGCAAAATAAAAAGTCTTTAAAATTTGTAGAATGAAATAGACGTATTCTTTTTATTGTTACACATTATTCATTATTTACCATCTTTCGCTACCACTTCACCAGAGTACGTAGGTTAATATCTTGTTTAAATAGTAGTTTGTGCAGAGTCCTTTGCTAAACTGGAACATTTTTACACGATCAGTAGAATGAGGATAATGAATGGGAATATAAATATAGCTACATCATGAGACGTTAATTATAATTATAATTGGTACTCAACATGTGCATATAACGTTTATGGCTTTCTTAATTCTTATCTACATTGAATTACATATAATATATTCATCCTTCAGTAGAGTGTGTATTTATACTTTCCAGATTCCAGATTACAGATCACCACCTTGCCTGATATACTAATAAATAATTATAGTATTATTCCATGGAAAGTATGTTCCCTGTAGTTGTTTTATGAAGTTGTAATGATGTGGCGTATGATGCGATGTGTGTATTATTTCGATTTCGGCAATCAATTGCAAAAGTTTACAAGCATTCACTCACATAACGAACAAAGTACCAGTCATGTATAATATCGTCAAACCAGGCTAAATGGGTTTAATGGATATAATAACCTTTTCTTTGAACAATAAGTTTCTAAATCTACCTTTTATGCTATGTACAATTTACGTAGGAATTAATCGGCTCCAAATAGTTAATTAACACAGAGTCAAATTAAAGCATCACAAGAAATTCGTTCACAAATTAAGTGGAAAAAATTGCAACCTTTCCCTAACTTAACCATTGCATTTGAAGTACAAATCTATAAACTACATGTCTGGTCCAGATAAAAACAGCAATAATGCAAGATTAACAAAGAGAATAAAACAAACTTAACTAATTGATTAGATAGTTATACGTATAACAGATCCAGATCCGGTTTGCAGTTTTATGAGTGGCTCGTAGTTAGTTTCGAAGAGTTGAATTTGAGTAATTGAGTTTGAGATTGAGGGTCGTAGGTTTTAAATCTTTTAAATGCGTTAGTTTTTTAAGTTAAGATAAGTGGAGATAACTACTGCTAATCATTTCCATTGGATATGCAAATTCATATGCCTCTTCAACTTAACGGCAGGGGTCATCAAAACTACAAAATATGACTCAAAACAGGGTAAATAAATAAGGTTATTTGCAATAGAATACTAAAAGATAATCGTATAACAAAGGGATCTGTATTGCGCTGCTAATACAGGCTCAAATAACGTGTACTAACAATGGATAAAATACGTAAATGGTTTGGTACTGTATTGTATTGTATAATTTGCATAGATATTTTATGATAGTTTACAGAAATTAGCAGGACTTTTTAACAAAGAAGTATTTATCAGAAATTATAATACATGTTAGATATCTGAATCTACAAAGGTTGGTAGTAATAAAGATAATAATGATTCTTTATAAATGAACTGAACTAGTAATATTAGGAACAATAACATTTTTTGAAACATTCATCTTATACTCGGAAGGAGGTGTGACGGATTCGAAATTGATTTATGTGCGTACGATATGGCATGGCTCAATCACACACAGACAGTAGCAACTGCAACTCGCATTTCTTTACAGTAAAGCCTTCATCATCAGAAGTTACTGACTAATACATTATAAAAGTCAAGTTTTGAGTCGTAATCGTAATCGTAAATCGATGCCTGAATATTTAAGTTATCGTTATTCTTCTGAGAACTGAAGCCACCGTCTTATCAGTAACCAATCTCTGGTAACATTCAATTCCAAGTAATCCTTCTAGTCTTAAGAGATGCATAGTTTAGAAGTTTGCTATCCATTTGCAATTTTTATATTTCATTACACACTGCGACTGATTTTGTACACTGTTTTCAGTTTTTCCTTACACAAGAAATGAAATACGGTATATGTAGCCTATAGCTTGCTTTGCGATAACAATAACTTATTAGTAGAAGAAGAGACCAAAGGCTATGATAAAAGTACGTTGCATCTTCTGAATATATTATAATAACAAAGTAGCGTGTAGTCATTTATACAAAATTATTGAACGAGATCAACCAAGGATGACGATAATGACGGTACAACCAATTATCTCTTGAAGGAGTCACACATATAACATGGTAAAATAGCAGAGCATTGCACCCTAAAATATGCCCACATTTTAGTACAAATCTTTACTTCGCTTTCCTTACTTTGTAGTAATGATATTTTCAAATACAAAATATATAAATCCTGACTTAATTAGAAATTAATTTGCAATAAATAACTAGCTATGCTATATACTTTTCCTTAAATCACAAAGAAAGGATCACCGAATTCTTCCCTGTCTCTGGCTAAAAATACAGCATGTTACGATAATCTGATAAGTAAAGGGATGCACCGTTCAAACCAATGTTAATGTAGTCTTTAACTAAGAAACCCCTTTAAATGAACCTTAAGTTTAACTAATGATTGAATCCTTTGATTGACAAAACTACAATCACAATTAAATGATGCACATGCTTGAAGACTAAACGTATCGTAATTGGATAACTGGATTGAGAATTCGGATTTCAGTCCCATAAAAGAAGTAGATTTTGTGCATAGTTTAATCACATAGAAATACAACAAATAAGAAAGGGCTATTAGTCATTTTTAGTAGGAATTATTGCTCGGGCGAAGCAGAAAAAGGCAATAGTTTTCTTTGCAAATTGGATAGAGAGACGGTATTGCATGAATACGGAAGGAAAACAGATATTTGGCACACCCGGCATATTCTTTCATTTGCATTTCTTGGAATACTAAATAATCATTAACTGTTTTACGGGCTCTGCGAAACTGGAAACTTTTAGCATTTAGGCAGCAGGTTAGGTCAATCATAATGCGATTAGTAGACACAAATATTAAACAAACCAACCAGTATTTGTAATTTCTCTTGATTTCTCAGAAATAAATACCCAGTAAGCTGGAAGAGTTTGCTGCTGGAATTTCTAAGCGTGGAAGAAATTGAAAGGAAAATAAGGCTAGTTAGTAAACTAAATTACACCACGATACCATCCACGTAACAATTGTTAAAGGTTCGGTACAGTACGTACAATAACTTTGATATAGACGGTAGTGACCAAAGGTCAGAGATGATTGATTCCATTAAAGCGAATGTTAAAATTGTTCACATACAAAACAATATTCCTATACGAAGAATGCAAACTTAATTACTGTTATAGTACCTACATTACCGTTATATTGTCAATATCAATTTCTATGTTGTAAGAGTAGAAGTAGTACAAGAAAATTACGAGTCTAAAATACTTTGATACTTTCGCTGAATTTGCTGATTCTACTTAAGGAAACCCCTAATGTTAATGTCGAGGTGATAAAGGTGGTGGATGTATGTTGGGAGTCAGAAAGGAAGGATAAGATGCTGCAACTCCAACCGTTTCAGTCATTCCAGCCGCGGTCGCAGTTTGCATATAAAATTGCATATGGGCAGGCAAAAGTCGAGCGGCCGCTCTAGCCGCTGCAGTACTAGTCTCTGCTTGTTGAGCGTGAGCTGCCTGTACATCACCGCTAGCTAGCTGAGATCCAGTAGCTGAAGCGGACAAATGTGGAGGTGTGGGAAATGAATAAGGTGTGGGAGGATAAGGAGGATTCCGCGATCCCATGGAACTAGGATAGTACGAAGGATAATGCATAGATAAGTGCATGGGTGGAGGGTGTCCGTGTAGATGGGCATTACTGTGGGCGTGGGAATGAGCTTGGGGTAGAGGAAACGGGGTACCGTGGAAGTTTGGATTGTTGAAACCGACTGAATTGCTACCTGCCTGACTGCTACTCGAGGAGTTAGAGTTTTGAAAATGACTTTGAGCGGATGAGGTAGAGCTTGATGATGACTGGTTCTGATTAGAGGAACCGTTCAATGCAGGATTGCTTCTTGCTTGATTTAAATTTGAATTTGTCGAGGTTGAAGAGGCAGCAGCTGCAGCGGCACTTAGTAGGTGTTGGTAGGGATTTTGGGCTGGGTTTGGAGGATTTAGAAAATGGCTCTGAGCAGCTCCAGGAGGTCGAAAGTTCGGCATTCCATAAACTGTTGCAGTTGGATGTTGCGAGGAACTGGACACGTTAGGACAAAAAATCATCGTTTGGGGAGGGTTAGGAGCAGATCTACGTCGATTTAGCGAGGAGGAGGAAGAAATCACACTCATAGACACTGGACCATTTGAGGAGGGAGCAGCAGTAGCATTCGAAGGAAAAACTGGCCGGAAGGGTTGCTGTTGCTGTTGGGAGTTCAGGCGTCTGAAAAATATAGCAATATAAGTTTTTGGTTTGCTTGCATAAGTTATTTGAGCATAATAATACATCCTTAGCCAGAATTCATACAACCTCCATTTCATAGTATCTCCAACTCATATCTTTATCCTTTTCCGCTCCAAGTAAAAAATTCGATTAATTGATAGTCTATCCCCTTCTACAATGTTCGGGCTATTCTAGTACTCTACATAGTATAGTAGTATATGCTGTGAAGCTACACACTTCCCTTTAAAGTTTATTTTTTTGAAACGCAAGCTGCTGAACTCATTTGCAAAATATAACTAAAAGCAGAATTTATTTAGATGCTTACACTAGTTAGAGTTCTATCCTACCTTTCTTTCCTATCCTTCATCCATGCATCTAGCCCGTATGCAATTATCAGACGTACAAAGATGATGTATGACAACATGGGGACCTTACGGACGTAACAGCCCAATATAATGGGAAGCCCGTTTTGTATCTAACCAATTTTTAAAAAAACTTTTGTTCGTGCCTACATTTCTCGTACATATTTAAGTTTTAGCTTTTTCAATAATTCTATTTCGACATCTAAATATGTGCATTACCCAGCACGATTACTCAAAAAGGGGCACGAATGGCTTTTACTATCTTTTGCCGAATTCCCTGGTAGCTAAATGAATTAACATATTATGCCTTTCTAGCCCAATTAAATGCCTTATTCTGAAATAGCCCGATAAACTTCTTTGACCTGCCATTAAGTTTGCATGGCTAACAGACCCACCATACCAATGAAATTACATCGTATGATATAACGAACCGGTTTGAACCCTCATTACTTTCATTTTCGCCTACCCGAAGGATTTACATTTCCGTTCAGTTTCATACTAAAATTCTCAGCTAACAAAGCTTCCAACTACGTTTTGGCACTTACTCAATCTTTTTCCTAAGACAATCATTTGCAGCCTTCATCTCAACTATAAGCTTTTGTGACTCTTCAGCTTTCCTCCGATGTTCTTTATCCATATCTGACTTCTGCTTGACAAATCTTTTCTCCAGAGTGGTCATAGTTTTCAATATTTTATTCCTTGACTTCCTCTCTTTTTCTAGTAATGTCTTCCAATTGCATTGAGGGGCATCTAAAAGGCTAAGGTCAACTTCATGGTCCCGTTTTAATTGCTCTATTTCAGAGATCTTTAGTGTAAAGTCGTATCTGAAAAATAGAAAAATGAAATAAGCACAATCCTGCAGCAGATCCACAAAAGACCAAACACAATAAATCCTTGCATCATAAAAGCACATCCATTTACTATTTTATTATTTCATTTCATCTATCCCTAGTTCCTTCCTAGTGCTACTCCCCATCTAACTCCTCTGTCCCTTCCCCTTCTCTATCTTTGTTTAAAGGCAAAAACCTTTCTAAGGAACTGAAAAGTTCCCTTTCCTTACAACCTCAGCCTACGGTTGTTTTTTTCTGTTATAACTAAAGATCTAATGGATCCTCGGTGTTCGGTGTCCGTATTCCTTGGACGAGTTCATTTTCCAAAAGAAGACCTACGCTAAGGGTTCTTGGTCCGAGTAAGACTCTAAAGTCTTACGACCGTGGAAGTAAGTCAGGTGGGGACGAATAAGTCTGCTTCTGGTAAGGCAGGTAAGGAAGGGAATACAAACCAGAAAGTAAAGGCTCAAGAAAAAGAGGGTCGTGGTCATAGTCTCAGCAGCCTAGCATACATTATACATACGAAACGAAGGAACTCTTGGGCAAAGAATGATATAAAGGTTTTATAGGACACAGTAACGGAGTGGTATTAAAGTGGTGGTTGGTAGGAAGAAGGGTGGAAAGGTACATAGAAAGATCCCTGGCCATGGCGAAGGCTTTATTCGATAGGGGCTGAGGCTGAGAATCTTTCAAAATAGAATAAAAACATTTTTTTTGACAGTTCAGAAGTAGCACTCTTTCCTATTCTTTGCAATTTCATATTGTAGTACACTTTCCCAGGGTCTTAAATCCTATTTCTTTGCAATCTACAGCTGTCCTTCTTTTAAATACATGCATTAGTTAGTAGTAGTAGTGGTAATAATAGTGCAGACTGGGTAGAATGCATAACTTTTATATTACATACAGCAACACGCAACGACGCAACGCAACTCCCCCTTACTTACTTCACACTTTAACTTTGTCCTTCCTACTACAGATAGTCTAGGCAAGTCTGCCCTTCTCTCACACTATATTTTTAATACAACTAGTGCAGACAAGAGATGCGATATGACATAGCTGAAGGTAAAATTTGTCAGAAGTAACAAAAAATCGAAAGTAAAGTAAGTACTAAAGTAGTACAGTAGTGGCAGGACACTACTAACTAACTAACCGCAGACTTAGTAAGTTAAAAACGTACTTTAACGTTTCATGGGCGAGTTGTTCCTCTTCGAACTTCGATTGGTATTCTTCCAATTTGGATTTTAGCTGATTAATCTCTTTTCCAACTAGGCTGGCTTTGGCTTCGTTAAACTTGGCTGCTATTTCTTCAGTCTCTTCATCTTCTGATGGAAATATTCTTAAAATGTCATTAGGAGTAACGACGGCCGAACAATATGGACACTCATGGTTGGGCCTGAAACAAACATTTTAGAATTTAAGAACAAATTCTTCTCATTTTTTTGTACTATTCATCACTGCGATACAGCGAGAAGTGACAAATACTAACTTCTTTGCTGCAAATGTCTGGGTTATGGGCTAATGTAAATTCGTATGCAGAGATTTCGTTAGCTTATCGACACTACACAGATCACAGTAAAGTCAAACCAGACAACTGATTTAAACCAAGGTTTATTGCAGCTAGAGGTGCCGTATATTAAAATAGCAAAGTTCCAGCTCATCGCGAATCATGCATCGCAGCGAATCAAGAAACAGTTTTTTATTATTATTTTGAGCCTGATGGGATTGTTATAGTCTCATGGTGTCATATTCATCACGACATATTTGTATTCATATTTATTAAATTATAAATACGGCTTGATTGTAAGAGGCGGAAGAGGAAAGCTAAAGCTATAGTTTGGAAAAAGTAGCAAAACACAAGACTTCGCAGTTTCCATATGACAAGCAAAATCTTGAAATAGATAAAAATGAGCTGCATCGTTGTATGCCAACTTCCAGAGGAACTTAGAATCAGAATGTGAAATGAAACATAATATAAGATTAGCCAGGATCTTGAATATAAAATACATTATAAACTGTTCTTTAAAAAAAATTCCTTCCTTCAGGATATCGTCTCCCTTTTAACTGAAGAAGGGAAATAATAATTCCTTGTAAAAAATGCAGCTAGGTAAGTTTAGAAAATTCAGAACATTATGCTTAATCCAAAAGGAGAGAGTATCAGTTCTTATTCTGATATCCGAAGAATTAGGTTTTCGGTCAATTTGTCTGAGGGACTTGAACATAAGTTGTTCTTGTTCATATCCAAATTTAAGAACAAATTACATGCAATTTTGGCATATTACCCATTAGCCAGCCATAGCACTCGTTGTCTGCAGATCTTAAGCTACGCTACAGAGTTAGATGGAAGCGAGTAACACAGAAGGACTCTGCATATGAACGGCTGGAAAGGAAGCAGTGGTAGTGGTGGTAGTCTATGGTAAATAGTAAGGGAGAGTAAAGCATTGGGAATTGGGATAGCCAGCATAAAGCTTCGCTCGGTGGATCCGAAACAGGTCTATTTTTCTTTGTTATTGTCAGCGTCAGAGTAGTCACGGGTAAATGTTGATATTGGATGGACTAGTGACGTAATGGGTTGGTCCATCCGGCAGTTTCAGAGCAAACTTGGCTGCACCGTGACATGCTAACCAGCTGCCACGGATGGTTGGTGCATCCATGGTCAATGACTCTCATTCCAGTCCAGTTTCCAAACTGGCAGAACCTCTTTTAGCCATTTAATCCACCTCTAACTACATACCCAACTCCCATTAGCAATAGCAGCATTAGCATGAATATTAAGGCAACTGCTTAAAAAACGTTGGTTGTGGGAAGTACTAATAAAAAACATGCTGAGAAGACAAAAGAAGCAAGGGGTAGAGGTTGTAGTTGTGCGAGTAAGTAAAGTAGTAGAATTTGAGTCCTAGTCATAATCATATTCATGCTATGCATGCCAGAAGGAGTTATAGAACACGTTTAACTTTTAAAACTTACTGGGCTACATCCACTTTTCTTCGAAACCACTCCATGAGACAGTAGAGGTGATACATGTGACCACATTTAGTGGAGATAACGTCCACCGTCCCTGGTCCATGTCCATCTGGGCGATTGGTCAAAAGGTCACGACAGACGATACAAATGAAACTCATTTTTACGCAATCACAGTGTTAGGTACTTAACAGTAAGTTTCACTACGCCATTCAGCAACTTAGCTCTCACAGCACATAAAAACTGCATATGAAATGAACAACACTACCATGATCAATCAATATCGTGAACCACGAACGAACTACTTACTACTCACAACTCACTGGATGTAATAATATTATTTATATGATTTTATTATCATTTCTGGCTTCCTGAAGATTAACAGGTATGAGGATATAATATAACCAACGATGTGCTGAATTCCGTAGACTTCCTTTGCTTACGAACGATCGAAGAATGAACACATAAACCACAGACGATTGAAGTAGCTAAGCTAGGCGTAGGCTGGCTGCAGCTGCAGCAAAGATTTTCGAATTTGAATAGTAGTAATGATAATTGGGCACTACTGTAGCAAAGGTTCGGATTATTTATATTAACTCTACACTGGTTGCTACTCTCAACTACTGCATGTGTTTTGTATAGGCGATCAACTCATTAATAATACTTTTACATAGCTTGAGTTGCGTACTGCTGCTGCTGCATTTGCTGGACAAATGAAAGAAAAACTTTACAGTAAGGTCTATTAATATTTATGTCCCGTTTTTCATTTCCACTTCCACTTGCTAGTCCCAGATCGCTGGCTAGCGTTGTTGTTCTTAACCCTACCTCTTCTGGATCTGGAAAATAATATGAGTTTATTCAATATTTCCATGCAAAAAATTGGAAATTTTCATATTGCCAACTGGAATACAAGCCTATTTCCTTACCAGAGCTGCAGAAAGACGGGAATAAGAGAGAAACTGCATCCACGGGCAGCACAGGACAGTAGGACTCGTATAAGAACTAAATATCAACTAAAATCACCCTTCGCTTGCCTTGGATCTATATAATATTCCTTTCCTCGTAAGCCAGCCCACTCCAATCCAATTACATTGAAATTACTCACTCTATACACACACTCACTATTTCACACAGCTAGAACTCTTCACAAGGGGAATGGAATTTCTTTCTTCCGATGGTAAAGGCGAAGGCTACGTCTCCGTCGTCCTAGTCATAAAATAAAACTCCAAATGCAAAACTGTTTCTGCAGCTAAAATTCCCAACTTTAGGCTCAATATTTCTGATTACGATGAAACAAGGGAACTCTGCGCTGGAAATTGGTCACTTTTTGAGCCATGAATGAGAGTAGCAGGATGAGAAGAACATAGGATAGGAACCACTGGCTGGCATACTATGCATCAGTGTGTGTAGGGTACTAAGTAGATAGTACTGAAGTGCGATAACGCAAGCCTTCACTTTCTGCCTATTTTAGTTGGTAGCCATGACCAGACCAAGGTCCTTTTGTAAGGAAGGATGGATGGATGGATGACAGAGCAGAATAATGCTTAATCCACCTCTGCTTTCGAAAATAAAAAAAGGTTCTTCTTCTTCTTAACTTGCAGGTAGTTGTTCTTTCTTCTGAGCTCCTCTTGCACTGACGAGTGAAGCCAGCGTTCTGAAGGAAACCTACCAACCAAAGCAAGAAAGCAAGACTGAAGGTTTAGGTTTATTAGACGAGGTATATAAAATATAATAGAGAATTCAACCTCGACTTACTGTGTTTTCAGGGAATGGGAATGAGTCGAAGTAGTACTTTTAACAGAACCAAAGTCTGGTCTACGAGGTTCTTCTCCCCTGCCTTGGTTGTGATCGTGAGCTAGAAGAGAGTGAATTCCCAAAGCAAAAAGAGCCCAGAGGATAGGCTTCCCCTTCCTTGGTTTCCCTTTTTGCCTATTGCTATTTGATACGCTCCTCCGCTTCAGAGATCTCGAATTCACTTTTTATTGCACTGCTCAACAGCACTGACTAAAAGTCCAAACTCAGCGTCGTAGACAGGCATATCATTAATTACTCTAGCTAGTCCTATAGTCTTCACTCCCCTCCGGAGTCCCTTCAGAAGAATCCTTACTTTATAAATACAGAATACCATAACATAAAAATCGTAAAAAAGCAGCCTCAATCTTAGTCCAATTCTTCAGCGTTAAAGTACTTGGACGCATCGCCCGACCCAGTCACATCATCTTCATTGTCTTCTGAATCTGAATCATCCGACCCAATCACATCATCTTCATTTTCTTCTGAATCTTCTGAACATGTAGAATTCGAATCATTTTCGGATCCAGGTGGACGATCTTCTGTCTGTGAACTTGGAGATGTTCCTTGCTTAGATGAATAATGACTGACACTGCCTTCTTCATTCCCATTAATGTCCACGCGTATTATTTTGACCTTTTTTACATCAATTTCCATTTGATGAGATAGTTGTAAGCTTAATGCGTCTCCTCCGACTGGAAAGTGCTCCTTCACGAATTCAAGCAAAGGTACTGTTCTTCTTTGAATTTCAATACCATGATCCGACACAGTAAACTTTCCGTTTGCAGGACCAAGCTCATTTTCAGCATTTAATCTTGGACCTAATCCAACCCCCAAAAGACCAAATTACAATCAAAGTATGCAAACTGGAGGAATAATATTTCAAAAATTGTATAATAATAAATAACTCATACCCTGATTCTGGTTTTGTGGAGGATGATTGAAAAGGCCGAGGTTTTGATTCTGCACTCTTTTAGCTGCTCCGCCAACCCAATTCATTATGACTGACGCTTTGACGCTCCAACTCTAAAAACGTAAAGTAATCGAAAAGTAGCTTATTAAGCTTTGGTTTGTTATTATTGCACCCAGATCGAGCGATGGTCTATGAACAAAAGCTAACCTTACTCAAAATCGCTGGAAAACGCTAGAAAATGCAGGAAAACGCAGGAAAACGCTGCATAACACACTAAAAAACGCTATAAAATGCAGGAAACCCCTGCATTACACTATACAACGCTGCAAAACGCTGGAAAATGCAGGAAAACGCTGTAAACACTGGGAAAGGCAGGAAAACGCTGAAAAACGTTGGAAAAGATTGGGAATAAGTTACAAACTTTTGCATAAAGAATGAGTGAACTTGAACCGGAAAAGAGTTACCAACCGGTTAGCAGTGCAAAGAGAAAAATGCATTAAAATAAAATACTGCGCATGCGCTCTAATGCTACTGCAATGAGATGAAAGAGCTAGCTGAACTCGGATTCCAACCTTCGCTTATCTGAGATCTCGCTTATCTGAGATCTCGCTTATCATGATTTATTGATAACCATCCAGAGATAACCTAAATACGCCATTTGTGTCCAACCGGTCTAGGAAGGTCTCTCTATAGGACTCGGACCATTTATAAAAATGCATTAGAGTATTACTAGGGAAAGCCAGTGTAAGTTCAACATTTACATTATGAATGATTGTTGTACCCACTGGTTTCTTCATGTGCTCACTAGAATTTTAGAAATGTCCTATCCTTTACACGTTAATCAGGCTCCTCCCATCCAAACTCTTCCCCATCCTTTAATGTTTCTGTGCCCCTTGGTCCTTGGTAGTTCGTTTCGCCTATGTAAAGGGAAATGATTGGATGCAACATGAATAAATTTGTACTCTAAATTTATAAGCTCTGGAAAGAGGTTTAAGTTTATTGATGATATGATTTGTATAGTAAAATGTATGACCGTGTAAAATATCCGCAACACTACAGAATAAGGTATTCAGTTAGGTAGGGAGTTATCAAACATTTTGTCTGGCGGATATAAAGCATAAAGCATGCCACGATCAGGGAATTTATCAACTGCATTTTACAAAAAACGGTCGTAATGCGATCATTAGTCTCCATAAATGTTAATGTAATGTGATAATACCTGGTGGAGGAGAATATAAATATGTCTTCAAAAGTAATATAAAGCCGAAAACAATATTGATCATGAAACAGAGATTGTAATGTAATTAAATGCTGCGTAGAACTCAGTTTTATTGCGTCACTGTTCAGTGAAAGATTATTATTTCATTTCAATTCCAAAGAAAAACAGTAGAAACCAAATACAATTACAGAGTAGAGAAAAGTTTTAGTCAAATAAATGAAGAATCCAAGCACATAAATTCTAATTTTCTTTAATTGGTAACATCTTTAAGTTTTGAATTTAGCAAATGGTACATTGTGCAGCGTAGAAGTACAAGAGTAAGCTTTGAAACAGCTTATTTAAATATGAATAGATGAAAATTCAACATTTTGAAGTATAACATCATCTTCAAAGTGAAAGAGTTAGAGTTATATTTTATATTCTAACAGTTAATAACTATAATCTGCCAAGGGTCATGGTTAGGATGTACTTTTGTGACCGTGGTTCGCCGCGATATAATGGTACAGCACTATCAGCAGGAACAGACCGGCTCCAAGAAGATTTGCGCAAACTGCCAACTGCACGTCAGTAATCATGATTCTGATTATATCTCTAAAAGCAAAATAAAACATCAGATTTAGATCAAAGCGGCTTTTAAAGTACAAAATTATACCGTATTTTAAAACCACCATTTCCTGATCTTATTCACATAAAATTGAGGATCAATTAATAATTAATAAATTAAATAACTATTTCTTGGCTTGGAAATTGGAAACCAGACATGACAAAAAGTCTCCCCCTGCTAATCCTAAATTGCTTCTTTTTTAATTTGAAGAAAGTTTCGGAAACTAGTAATTAATTGCAAATTAGAAATTAATTGGATTAGCAGATATCCCGAATTTCAAAGGGTCAAAAAAATAATCACAATACTTCAAAACTCCATATTTAAAAATGTAATAACTTTGATAAGAAAGAGTCCCTTTAAACATTTCAGTATTCAGTCAGTTTATCAAACAAAAATGCAAAAATGCAAATACAAAATGCAAAACCCATAACCCAGCTCAATTTTTCATAAATTAAATATGTTTTTTTACCCTTTATTTTACTTTACCTTCCAAAACTATAAAGAAAAAGGATTCTGGAAAGGGGAAAAGTGGACTTTTGAGTTCTTTAATCTTGGATTTCTTGAATTTTGTGACTAATTTTGTCTCAAATTCTGAAATAGCAGACAAAATTCAGTCAAAATCTGTATTTGATTGTATGAATAAAAGAAGAGAGGAAAGACGTGGAGGGTTGAAGGAATACCGGGTTAGGTTGGGTTTGAAAAACCTTGACAGTATTTTTTATTCCAAAAAGTATAAAAAGTTGATGGGATGCAGGTGCAGGTACAGGCAGAGCCTTCTTTCGTTCTTTTTATTCACATCCTAAAAAAAACACACTTCCCTGTTTTTTAGTAGAGAGCATCATCCTTTTATTTCATACTTTTTCCGTATTATTCTGATTCTGAAAAAGCCATCAAAAATTGGTATCGATAGGGTATCAAATTTAGAGTTTTTGCTAAATTCTAGCAATATTTTAAAGCATTTTCATCAAATGATTAGAGTTGGGAAACCCATTATGTTTTGTAGGGTTTTTTGAGGTATTTCTCTGGATTAGATATGCATATTTGTTCCAGTTTCCATTTGTTCCCTTTTTGGCTTTATCATTTGTAGTTTTTGTAATTATTAGAGTATTTTAAACGGTAACTGACTTTTTTATTGTGTCTCCGTATTAAGGAAATTGTTGTAAGATAAGGGGAAAGGATTGTTTTTTCTTGTGGGGATGATACAATAAAAATTGGAGGAACATTTCACCAGCATTTCGTATTTTATCTGTAGTAGTAGTAGTAAGTTAGCGAATAGGGGTGGTTGGTATTTTGCCGTTTTTTGGACATCATAGTCTTTTATCGTCATATATTTGTCTTATCTTTTCTGGTTTATGTTACCAATTGATGAAGTCTAACATTTGATCCGTTTTTCCTGACGTATGACCACTAAACAGACGTTCATTCTGACATTAAAACTTAAAAAACTATCCTAACTGACGGAACCTTGAACCAGAGTAGATCATAGAAAATGTATAGTCGTCTGTTGAATTACTAGCAGCATCCAGCATGTCATTATTCTCATGAGCTTGAGTATTAAATCGTAATAAACTGTTAGTTAACTGCAAGACTGCAGCACAGTTAAAATATGATGGGAGGATGTCTCACGGTTTCTAGAGGTTTAATATCTCTTACAGCGAAGGTTATCGTAGGTCAAAGGTCAGCCATTCCTATTTCATTGCGCATAACTACACTTGCATGAACATTCAGCTTGTATGCAACAATCTACTGTAGGAAAAGTATGCAGGCTATCGTAAGGATTACTGAATGTTGAATGAATTTTAATGTTGATTAAAAGCTCTCTCAGCAAGCAAAGGTTACAGAGGCTCTATAATCATTATTATTATTTAATTACGGATGAAATTGGAATATTTCAAACAATTCCTACCGTTTCTCTCTAACGATTTGCTGGGTTATAAAGGCCTCAAATAACCTCACGACCAAATATTAACTAAGCGATTTGGCGATTTTGCTATGCTTATGTTGCTCAATTACGTTGATTATTTTGCTATCTATCCTTAATCCATAACCATGCATCGTTGTAATTGTTATCCTTAGCAAGCCTCTGAATAAAATGTAAAAGCTGCTTTTGTAATTTCAATGCGTGACATTATCTACACAAACCAAATAAAAAGCCACGGTATAATATTTAGCACACAATACAGAATGGAAACTCTACTATATGTAGTACAGCAATTTATATGGATGCAAATTTTTAGAGCAGTTAAAGGTAATCACGCAATGCTCCCAGCCCAGCTATAAACTTACATGATATGAAACCAACAGTTAAGAAAGAGCCAGCAGGATTACACTATGAGAGAGATTACACCGCACGTTATATTTTATTTGCATTCATTCCAATTCGATAGCTGATAGTAACTTAACTAACTAAATTGCATAAACTCGTAATAATTTCTTCAGAAAGAAGACTCGTTGAAAAATAAAGTAGTAAAATGTAAGTAGAGGAATACTGTAAATGTTTAAAAATTCTTTCTTTTTTTTTCATATCAACCTATGTACGTTTTTTCAATGTGCCTTCAGTATTCAGCTATTTAAATATTCAACAAAGATGGTTTTAGGATATCCATCAAAACTTATTCGTCGGGATTACAAGTAAGTTTTAAAAAGTGTAAGGGTTTAGTTAATGGTTCCTTAAACTAAATCATGGCAGAAGGATAGCCCTTCTGATACGCCACTTTAAAGGAAGAATTCATATGATTTTAGAATTATAACCGGCCATGCAAAAGTCCTATTTTACTTGAAGGTATTGGATAGTAAAAAGGCAACCGTTGGAAGTGTATTTGATGGATTTGCAAATAAGTCCCCGGATAAAGTTTGTTTTTACTATGAGGATCAGAAATGGACTTTCAAGCAGGTACAGTTTTCTAATAGCCCATATGCAAAAATAAAAACTTGTCAGAAAGTGTAAAAGGGTTGAGAGATGGGATATGATTTTTGTATTTATAGGTGAAAGAATCCAGTAATCAGGTTGGGCATTATTTTTCTAAAGTGGGTTACAAAAGAGACGATGTGATCTCTCTATTAATGGAAAATTGTCCCCAGTTCGTAATAACGTGGTTGGGGTTATCGAAGGTATGAAAATATACACCTGCTCGAGTCTGTATCTCTTCACGATTTCAGAAATTCTTTGGGCTTTTTAGCACAGATTGGAGTTGTAACGTCTTTGATCAACTATAATCTACGATCAACGTCTTTAAAACATTGCTTGGAAACTTCCAAATCTAAGGCCATTGTTTGCGGTTATGATTTAACATCAGGTTAGGAATTTAAATGGAGGATATAAATATAAATAACGTATTGCATCCTTCCAAAAGATGCATATGCAGCTTGTAGTGCTCAGCATAGCAGGGTATTTAACTTTTGTATCGTATTTTCAGCTATTCGAGATATTTACCCGAATGAAAGCTCTACGTCTATGGAATTGTACAGTTATGGAGAAAAAGAATTAACAAATTCAGACAGTGTTCAACCGGCAGGATTTCAAGACATAAATCCTCTATTACATACGGCTTGTAAAGATGATATTCCATCCTCAGCTCATGACCTCAACTTTCGCAGGCCGATGGTTTATTGCTTTACTTCCGGTACCACCGGGTTTCCGAAACCTGCATATATAACTCACTCTAGGTGAGTTTAGCATTAAACTTACGCATGAATGGCTGCATGCAACGGTAACTGTTTTGGCATTATAAGGTGTCTAATTAATAATAATTGTTCAAAGATATTTCATGGCAGCCTACGGAAACCATTACGCGTCTGATTTCAAAGATAATGATATCATTTACATGAGCTTACCCTTATACCACGTCGCTGGAGGAATGCTTGGCCTTTCTCAGACTTTAGTTTTTGGTACATCAATGGTCATTAGCAAGAGATTTTCACCTAAAAACTTTTGGAAGGATTGCATAAAATATAAAGCCACGGTAGGTCAGAGATTTACAAAATATTGGTTATGCAAGGTACGAGTCGTTTTGTCATATTTTAAATGAAACCATCGGATCAATTATTAGGCTGCTCAGTATATAGCGGAGACCTGTCGATTTATTTTAAGGACCGAACCGTCATCTGCAGATACTGAGCACAGCGTCCGAATTATTTTTGGGAACGGATTCCGGAAAGATATTTGGACAGAGTTTGTTAATCGCTTTAAGATTTCAACAGTTACAGAGTTCTATGCATCTACTGAAGGAAACGCGAATCTATGTGAGAAAATGCCTTCGAAACTTGCATGACAAATTTACACACGATTGATGATTGATCATTGCGTGCGTTACGTTAAAAATTACTGTAATTTATATGCTTCAGTAAACAATGAGAATGTTGCTGGGGCTGTGGGAATGATACCCATTTGGTTAGAATCAAGATATCCAATAGCCCTCGTCAAGATTAATGAAGAAACAGGTGAACTTATTCGAGATCCAAAGACAGGATATGTTTTAAGATGTTCCCCTATGGAAAAAGGGGAATTGATTGGAAAAGTAGTTCAAAACTCTCCACTTCGAGACTTTAAAGGGTAAATGGCCGCATTAAAATGTAGGTTATAGATTTTTATTCTGCTTATCTGATGCAGATTTCATGTATTTATTTCGAGTACAGGTACACAGATAAGAAAGAAACTGAAAAGAAGCTAATTCGTGATGTCTTTCAAAAGGGGGACCTTTATTTTAGGACTGGTATGCAGCTAAAAACGTCAAGAATATACGAAGGCATTTTAAAATGCAAGTTAAGTTTTAAAAACAACAATTTCAGGGGATCTTTTGGAAAAAGACGAGCAAGGTTTCCTGTTCTTTGTCGACCGAATGGGTGACACATTTCGGTGGAAAAGTGAAAATGTCTCAACTGCAGAAGTGGAATCTGTGATTACCCGTCTTACGAATTTTAATGACGTGGTAGCATATGGAGTAACCGTTCCAGGTTATGATGGGAAAGCTGGAATGGCCACTGTTGCTGATCCGGAAGGAACTGTAGATATTTCTAAGTTGCATGAAGGAATAATTAAAACGCTACCTCATTATGCTAGGCCCCTTTTTATAAGGATAAAAAAGGAAATTGAGACTACAGGTATAGTTTTATTTTTTTGGAAGGATGGGTCAGTAAAATTAATGACGAGAGAGCGAAATGTATTAATTATTTTAATATCTTGACTTTAAAAAAAATATTTATAGGAACCCACAAGCTTAAGAAAACGGACCTAGCAAAAGAGGGATATGATCTTACTAAAATTCCTTCCTCTGAAAGAGTTTACATTTATCTACATAGTAAAAATCAGTATACTATTTTCACCCCTGAACTACAAAATCAGTTAATAGCCGAAAAATTGAAATTATGAAGATATTTACTTGAAAAACATACTTCCGATTTTATACAATAGGGAGGGGCACAAGTTTATTATATGGCAAAAGAATCGTGATAAGTTAAAACATTTCATGCAACTTTGTGGTATAAAATTTTGAATAAATAATTTACATGGCATGAAATAAACATATTTACAGACACAATTTTTTAGCGAAGTAAAATAGCAGCACGACCATAAAGCATTTTTAGCGTAAAACTGATCAACTACTTGGTCCTAGAGTCATTTAGTCCGGAGATTGTAACTAATGTACTTAAAACGTATTACTTTAAACGTAACAATGACATAATGAACTTAAAACAAGGATACAGTAGTCTACAAGTTTGCAACGTAGTCACTGCTCTATTTATTGATTAGCGATGGAGACCGGAGGCACACCTTGAGCCGTAGGATCAAAAATTCTTATAAAATTAGAATTTGGTTCAGAATTAGGCGTGGAGTTAGCAACTGGATTAAATAGTTGGACGTTTTGGAAACCCTGTGGAGTGCTTGTGTCCGGTTGTTTATAAGGATCGTAAATTTGAGGCTGTTGCTGCGGTTGGTAATAGCCGGTTAAAGGAGGTGGTGCTACAGGCTGTTGATTACTCCATGAAGGATTAGTAGGACTAAAAGCAGAAGATTGCACTTGTGGTATTGTACTTCCAGTCGATCCTCCCGCGATGCCTGTTGGAGGTCCTGCTGACGTTACTGGGTAGTTAGTGCCTGACAACGGTGGTGGGGGCATCATCACTTGTGCAGAAACGGTTATCGGTGGCATTCCCGGTATATTTAGAGGAGTGGTTATGGTTTGTTGAGAAGGCATCCCTGGTATTTCAACAGAGGCTGAAGTCATAGGAGTCGTGTTTGAAATCGGTAGAGAAGGAGCTTGTGGACCCGGTGGTAATTGATTTCCAGGAGTTGGTGCACTAAACAACGATACTGCAGGTGGCAGACCTCCTTGTGCCGTAGGATCCTGTTGTAAAGCGTTATGATCTTGCTGAGAGTCACCATGTTGTGGTTGAATTCCTAGAGCAGAAGCCAGAGTTATCTTCTTTCGTTCCGCATTATCTCCGGGCTCGGATTCCACTCTGGCTGGAGTCTCAATAAGAGTGTGAGGTATCCGGTGAAGGTACCCGTATCCAATACCACATCCCAGACTATACATATTGGAAAACAAAAAATCTAAAATAGTGATCCTTCCCAGCATTTTTTTTTGTCGTATTGCTATTGCTACCAGAAGAATCGGCGTATTACCTTCCTTCTCCACCCCAAGCAGAATCCGGAACAATTATGACATCACGGCATTTATCAGTTTCTAGGTTGTAAACGTACAATTTCAGCTGTCGGTTCTGATGGACTTCAACAAGGCTGAAGAAGTCCTCTGACTCATGGAGAACAGAATCCGCTCCAATAACATAGTCCGTAAAAGAGACCAAGCCTGCTTTCTCTGCCGGAGAATTGGGATGTATCTATAAAAAATTACGAGTCAATATTTAAACTAAGCTCAACTGTCAACTAGCACATTAATAATGAGTCCATCGTCCCTTAAAACTAATACATACCTCAAGAATCCTCCAAACATTTTCGGAAGCATTTTGAAATGAACAAAATCGGATAGAAACCCCAAGCAACCCTTGACCTCCCCATGAATCCGACGGAGTAATATTTAATTTCCGAACCGTCTGACTTTTACTCGAATAAACACAGACTTCTATAGGTTTATTAACATTCGTCTTTAGAATCTCCTTCAGCGTGTCGTTATCCTGGTCCAACCGGATTTTATTTAGAGAAACGATGAAATCAAAGAATGCCTTTCAAAGTAAATAATTCCCATTATAATATTACACAATCCCATGGAATAATGCTGATAAAAACATAACAATTTCTAGTAAAAACTTGCCTCCAAACCTGCATCCGATCCGGGGCTTTTTTCCTGTACCCTCAGAACATGATAACCTTCCGTTCCACCTCCGGGGATTTCAACGCTTTGACTTCCACCCATTTCCTACCTTTCTGGATCCCCTTTTTAACCTGTAATTAATCATTTCTTATTACATTTACAGCTTTATTCATTTTTTTAAAAAAAAAGGTTCAAAACAGTAAAGTATTCCTATCCAAATAACCCAAAACTGATGAAAAACGGATGACGAATGTCAAAATGTCAAAATGTCAAAATGTCAGTGATAACCTTTCTTACTTGTTTACAAAAATCCTCGTCCTCGCCTA